>ML819520.1:10082-35550 GCA_009831015.1 Picea engelmannii
ATAACATAACCATTAGTTAAGTAAAACACACCTCCTTGTGTCTCCCATCAACATATTCACTTTTGGCAAATTTAGCTCATGAAATTTGAAATTATTTTCAAAAATATTACTCATATATCCAAAATAAAACATGTTGTCCAAAAGTTCTTGAAGTCAAAAATCATCAACAATGGATAAAACTAAAAACTCAAAAGCCATATTTGCCAGTTTGTGATTCAACCCTTCCTTGATTGTTGTTGTCACCTCTTGATTTTCCTGAATTTTCCTTTGGTTGTGTAGATTTTTTAGGCCTAATCTCATTGATCACGTGGGAACAATCGTCCCTCAAATGCATCTGGGAAGACATGGATTTGTCAGAGCCATTGGAGGGTGAGGAAGGGGAAGCAGTGGCTTTTCCTTTATCGAGGGCATGGTGGGCCTCAGTTTTCAATCTCTTGCTAGCATGGGAGGATTGCACTGGTGAGTGGTCAATGGAATCTTGGATAATGGGGTTAATAGGCGGAGGAGCAGGAAAGTACAAGTTGGGCCAGCCACGATGTTGGGAGACTGTCAGGTGGACAATCTCTTTCCATCCATCATTTTCAGGAACCTCACATTGTAATGATACATGAGGGGGCACAAGGATACCGGGGGCTTGCAAGACTTGGAAAGGAGGCCTTTCAGGCCTAGGTTGGACTACTCCCTGCCCAATCCAATTGAAAAATCTGACATGAAACAATTGGCCAAGCTCTTGTGAATTAGCATCAAAATGTATGGAGAACATGGGCCTTCTTGGGCCTCGGTTCCAATTACCTCTACCTCTGTTTCCCCGGCCATGGCTACCTCAACTGAAAAAATGAATTCCTACATGCATGATTGATTAGAAAATAGTCTTTTAAACAACCATACATGACAACTCTTAAAAATATGAAATAGATTTGGCTCAGCAATGCATCAGACTCATGCAATCCAATCCATACAAATTGTTTTACTGTTAATCAATGAGAAGGGGGTGAAAAAGGGTTATGGGATATGTGAGGGGTTTGTATTGAGAGAAAATATGATATAATGAGGGGGGGAAAGGACATGGTTACTTATCAATGACAACAATAACCAAATGTAAAGTAAACCAATAAAACATCATTGTAATTCACACAAGACACTGCCACTTTCAACTTCTTTAACATCGAAATTCTCTTGATTGTAATCAATCTCAGAACAGGGAGTGAAAAATGAACATGGGAAGGTGATGGGATTTGTAATTAGCGAAAAATGAAATAATGGAAGGGAAGAAAAATGATTATTGTTATTGAAATTAATTAAGTGATCCATAAAACATTATGTGAAAAGAGATGCACCAACCATCAATCATTGTGACCAAATAACAATTTAAGTGCATTTAACTAGTTCATTGTTCATAATAAAATATCCAACACAATGCCATCACAAGACATTATGTATTCCACACAATTTGTAAAGGGGTTATGTACCTTTCATTT
Organism: Picea engelmannii; assembly: GCA_009831015.1. Lineage (NCBI taxonomy): Eukaryota > Viridiplantae > Streptophyta > Pinopsida > Pinales > Pinaceae > Picea > Picea engelmannii. The sequence goes on from ML819520.1 coordinate 11,561, forward strand.
ATATACTTTGCATCTTATAACAATTTTCAAACAGTAACCATTTCCACTTTGTTAACCACCAAATGAACCACTGCCCATGCATTTCTTCAATCAACAACTACACTCAAAAGTCATGTTTCCAAATTTAACAATGAAGTCACACTATCACTGCAATCGGGTATGTCCTTTAGAATGCAATGCTATTCGTTAAACATATATAGGGCAGTAAACCCAATAATCAATATTAAATTGCAAAACCCGAATTAACATTTAAACAGACATACAACAACCACCATTCCAACACAGCTATGTACAAAATAATTCAATCATGCAAGTGTAACTCTGTCACTGTACAATCCCCATTCAATGTGACTCTAAAAAGCTGAGCCATCCATCCAACATGACGAGGTATCAACAACATGCCTATCTCAACAAATGATCGGATTGCAACAAAAAAAACGCTTAAAACTCTGTGGGTACCCCTAAGTATGAAACCCAAGTTGTCCATATTATACACATTGCGCAGCCACCAAAACACCACGATGCACATCTCCATTTTACAAAACCAAACACACAGTCACAGTAATAACTCAACCCATCGTGTCGAGCCATCAATATAATAAAATATTACTTCAATTTAGTCACTGTAATCAACTATGTTGTGTACACTTGGCTTATACAATCAGACAATCATAAGCATGCAGTGGATGTAGTTCATACAGTCATCCTAGTTGCAATAACCATTATGCTCCAAAAGAAACTAACATTTACAATGATCATTATGTCATTGTGTAGAAACACCACACACACAACGCGGTATGCATGAGCAACATCAAGAATTCGTAGCCAATGCCAGCTAAACGTCCAAATAATCCTTAGTGAAAAATACCAGTGGTTGTGTATCAACCAACCAATTCACCACTGTCGTAAAAATCAATCGACCTAACAAATTGTGGAAACCACGCATACCCACACATCAATTCAAATCGAGGCAGTGACCCTCTCCATTAAACAATACTGAGTTATTAAACATAAGGAGAGCGACTGTGTGTATTGAATTATGCAATTAACAATGCAGGGTTTACCATTGTTATAATAGTGGCAGTAATCTAGATGCCAAACCAACACAACTGTCATATGACCAATTGGGCGAGTGTGTATTCAAATTAATCGACAATACATTCAATCCACAATAACCCATAATAAACTTGACAGTCCTGACAGTATTCTCTATAAAACTCCAGACTGGAGGGTTAATGTTTTTCTCTGTAGCCAACATAGGGAGAACAAAGCCAACTCCTCGTAATGGTGAAAACTCTGAGGCTAACTGTGCACACACAGGAAGAAACACAACTCATTCGTGGACAGGTAACAAATCCATGATAGGGGGCCATAACATAAGGTGAGGCTCTCATTCGACCTGGAAATGTTATTTAACGAACGCAGGGTATAAACCTCATGCTCTTCGATCAAACGACCACAACACTGGGGTGAATACAGGGCTGAGTAAGAACATGAAACTCATTTTGTGACCCCTAGTGGTGAAATCAACCAATGCCCAAGTGAACAAAACACAGTGACACAGAATGACTTCAACCATTAAACCCATAAAAGCCAGAGACTTGACATAGTTGTGAATGCATGAGAACAATCAGCCGACCCAAGACCAAGAAAACCCTCCAAATAAACCAGCAAGGATAACAAAGAGCTAGCACCCAAGATGACCAATAACTTCTATGGATTCAATATTATTGCAGAAAGAACCATCAATGCTTCATTCCAAGAACACAATTTTACACAGTTGCAACACTTAAGGAAAACACAAACCAATACACCTGATCCATTAATCATTTCATAACCAAAGCAGACTCATGAATGGCCAAAAAAAGACATACCTGTAATCAAATTCCTTAAAACGAGAGTTGGCCAAGTGGTTCCTCTCTGCTAAGAAGTCGGAGCATAACCATAATAGAAAGGTCAAACAATAGCCCGACTAGGGTGGTGGGTAACGGAAGGAGTAAAGGTGACGTGCAGTAAATGCATGTTGCCTCCACCTACAATTCATTTACTCATCAATACATGCCAACCAACTTTTAATTAACACCATTGATTTAACTATGCATTGGAATCTACATCTATTACTTTCCAAATGCTCTATCCACATCATATATCCCATTTCACATTATATAATTCAAACAAAATCGCATAACCATTAATGTCCATTACCTTGTCAAATGAGCCACCAACATCTCATCCATCCAAATATACCATATGTATATCGACCACATAACTCAATTAAATCGCATGGCCATTAAATTACTAGCTAGGATTTAACCATAACCATTAAGTCTTTCATTCATATAGTATAGTATATAGGATAGTTTAAATTCTTCCCCTTTGCAACTGTTGCATTGTTCCCTATTTCCTTCCAATTGTTGTATGTGGTATAGTAAAACTGCAGAATTAGATCCTTTTTTCTTTTTCATTTGTTATAGTAATTTTTCCTTTCTTCAAACTGCATTTTATGTGTTTTCACTAACATGTTTGTTGTGCAGGTGCGATAAGAACATGTGGCAATGATATCAATGAATAGAATAGGTCATGGTAACATAAGGAACCAACATTTCATCAGCTCAAACCATAGCCAATAAAAAAATATCTCATCAACGATGTAAGCCTTGTTGCACATCATCATAACATCAAATATGAACAGTTCTGATGTTCAATAATTCAAGGGGGTCCCACCTACTAGTATTATTTATATTTTATAATAATTGTCTTTAGCAACACTTTGCGGCCAAGACTTCATCGACGATTTTAATTGTCAAAAGAACACTTATCTTCAATTTCCATTACTAGTTGTGTGGAGCTTCCTCTCTCTTCGACTCTCTTGATGGGATTGGAAATTGAATATTCCTTGCATGAGGCCTCAACAATGTATCCAACATTTTCTTTATTGAAGGGTGATATTTTACAACTGAGAATAAATTCTAGTACTTGAGAGCTCTTCAAGTTCTTGTTTTGATTGTCAACTTCAACGCTCAATGAGACAAATTCTTCTTCAATATTCTCACAATCTTCTTTTTTCTTCATCATCTGGATATTCACTACTTGTTCCTTTCTCTTTGCTTCTTCAAGTTGGTTTTTCAAGGAGATGATTTCTTCTTCAAGTCGTCTTTCTTGTTGAATAAATTATTCTTCAAGTTGTTTCAAGTCCTCAGATCTTTCCTTAAGATGACTTGTCAAAATTTCTTTTCTCTTTTGTGTTTCCTTTCTTAGTGATACTATTTCATCTTCGAAACATTTCTTTTATTCCAACTGATGTTTGAGGTTTTCTTCAATAACTTTGGCTTCTTCTAGTTGAACCTTTAGATTTATGACATTCTGTTGGACTTCTTTATAATTTTTGTTAGGGTTTTGAGAACCCTCATTCAGCTTGATAAATTCTTCCTTGAGTGAGTTATTTTTATTTCTTTCTCTTTTTAGCTCACTCAAAAAGATCCACTTCTCCTTATTCATAATATTTTTCGTCATTCTCAAGTTTTTTTCTTTGTCTTTCTAGGGCACATAATAATTATTCTTTATTATCTGCCATACCATTTCCAACTTCTTCTTCTAAATTTGTCTGACATGATGAGCTTCTTTCCTCTCATTCTACATCAACATATTCTTTATTCTAATAAACATGCTATGGCCCTTTGATTACAATAAGAGATTCCTTAGAGTAGAGATTATGTAGTTTACCCAAAGCTCTTTGGTTGATAAGCATTGTCCTAGTTTGACTTTTACTAAATCGGGTAATCCATCCAAGATGGCATCCATTTCTATTTTGTTGTTCCTTTTTAATTCCTTCTTGGCTCCAGTATTCATAGGTTTATTTGAAGTGGTGTATCCTATAAAAACTGATTACCAAACATCATACCCACGTGCCTCTAAAAATACTTTCAATATTGAGCTCCATCTCTCATAATTCCAACCATCAAACATTGGCTTTCCATTATCTGTGTAATCCATGATCTACCTTCCAGTGGTTAGAATGTTTCTGAAGGATCTACTTTGATACCAATTTTTGGAATATTTCCCAATAGGGGGGGCGATGAATCAGTATTGAGTACTTTTTACCAATTTCAACCATAACATGTAAACATTAAGTTATCTAAAATTTATCACTTATGATAGCAACAATTTATCACTTATGATTGAATTCAAGATATCATCAACATATAATCATAGATACACAATACAAAAGAGTTTTACGTGGAAACCCAAATGGGAGAAAACCAAAAAAAAAAAATTAATATATATCTTGAATATTACATCCACATGAAACACCAACTTCCAAGATTCTCTAGCACCAACTAGAAGGAGGCACCAACCCCCTATTTATAGGCTCCAACCTGAAGGAAGCTACAACTCCCTAAATTCTCCAACACCAAATGGAAGGAGGCTCCAACCCCCTAGTTTATAGGCTCCAACCTAAAGAAATCTCCAAAACCATAGATTCTCCAGCACTAATAAGAAGGAGGCTCCAACCCCCTAGTTTATAGGCTCCAACCCAAAGGAAGCTCCAACTCCCTAGATTCTCCACCACCAACTGAAAGGAGGCTCCAACCCCCTTTCCTTTCCTCTCCCTTCCTCCCAAAAACATAAGTGAGAGAATCAAAATGACGATGTTGTTATCACTGAAATTGATACAACCCAAGGAAATGGATGGCTGCCACATGCACTTCATGAGCTCTCCTACTAAGTGCATGAACCACTTGACTTTATTTGCCTTTTATATGCTTAATTTCGAAGTCATATTCACTTAGAGAGACCCTGATAAACGATTGGAACATTCCTTGGGTTAATACTGATAAACAGAAGGCACATCCCTTGGGTTATCCCAGATAAAAGAATGGTGCATTCCTTAGGTTCGGAAGGTCAAGAAGAAGAGAGATGGTAGAAAATTTGGGATAGTTGTAGGAGAATACCAGTTGGGTTATGAGTTTTATGAGCTTCGAGTGGACTGTGAGAGACCACCCTCTTTTGTGGATTACTAACCTCACCCTGAGGGTGACTGGATTTTAAGATTTGGAATAGTCAGCCTATGGTTGGGTGGAATGCTTGTCCCCAGCAGTTGGTTTCACAATTCTTGTTTAAAGATAAGTGTTTGATGTTATTGCTAAGTTATTTACATGTGTTATTAATGTGCATGAACTCTGCGTAAATGAGAATGACTTATATGCTATTGTAATAAGCGGTTTAGCTGCATTTCATGTTGATTATTAGCATGATTTAGGTGCATCTATTTTATGGTTATAGACATTAGCTAAATCTGTTTTAAATTTTGTAGTTTTAAGCTACATGAAATTGATTAACAGTAAAAGAATTACTTTAGTTAGCAGAAATTTCATTTTTCTGTGTATTCTACAATGTCCCTTGATTGGGCTCGAGAACAGTACATTATGGTATCAAAGTTGTAAAAAGGGAGATTTTTTTTTGGCGTGGCCCAACCTAGGTGGCTGGGAACATTACAAAGTGGTATCAGAGCTCAATTTTCAACACTGAGCCTAGATGGGCCAAGTTAGAAGAATGATGAAGTGGAAATTCACAGAGAATCAATTATGGAGTATGTGTGCAACTTGTTTTATTAAATTACTGTAGTAAAATTGAGAGAAATTTCATGGGTAATGTGAAGAATTGAGCCTCTAGAAATTTTGAACATAAGAAAAATCGGAAAAAATTGGGTATTTTCTGTACGATGATGTCATCATGATGTGGACGCCACATATCCGCTGAAATGGTAGAAGAAATATGTGTACTGCCACAATGGTAGGTACATTTTGGATGGGATGAAAATTGGTAGGTGATGTGGAGCCATGTGGTAGGCCAAATATCAGTCCCATGAAACCACAATAAGATCTTGGAATTTGTCTAAGTTTTAAGCTACCGTGAGTCCACGTAGATGGAAAAATGGTTAAGTGTTGAGACTTCTCGGACATACATATGAAATGAAGGTTACAAAATTATGTGTTCATCCATGAAGTAAAAATAATCTAAGTGTTGGCGGAAGGTTCATGGAAGTTATGAAGATATACCATGAGTCTAGCACCCGCGAGACCGTGAATACAGTAAAGTTTCTAAGAATGGGAGCAAGTTAAGTGTAGCAAAACTAAAGAGTGCAAATTGAAGAACGTGATACTGAAATGAAGAAGATATATGCCTTGGATACATGGTGAATCCATTAATATAGATCAATGGTGGATATCTAATCAATAAATGATCGGATGGTTATTGAGTGTTGCTACTATGTTGCACATGATAATGCATATTCCTTCACTATTTTTCCACCATAACTTTCAGCTCAGAGCTTGGATTGGAGAAAACGAATAGTTGTTGGAAAGGTATTGAGGAGTAGAAGAGATATGTCAACCTAAAATTTTGATTTGGGCATTATATTTTCTTCAAAAGTGATAAAAGTGAATTTTGTAGCAGAAAAAGAGTGGAAATTGCAACTTGTAATCGTTGTAACTATTTTCTCAATACTCAAATTGAGGCATGAGGATAGTCATTGGAAAGTTGTTTAGAAAATGAATGCATTTAAGGAATACTACTTGGGATTAGTGCATTAATATTCTTCATAATTTAAAATGAAGAATGACCTATAATATAATTTATAAATATTTTGCAATATGCTTAATTCTAACAACAAATTATTGCATGCACATTCTTGCAAAATTAGAGATACGGAAAAGAAAACTTTAGTTCCTACATGAGAAATAGAGACATGGAGGATTCTCAATGGTTTCATAGCCATGAGGAAGAAATTGGAGGTCTACATACCAGCATGGGTAATGTTGAGACTGATTCTAATGGGAGAAGAGATAGGTAGGGGACTGTAACTATGAGAATCCTGCAAAAAGAAGTGCAAAGCTATAGGGTCGATATTGAGAGGATCATGAAGGTTAAAGAAGAGATACTTCAAAGCCTAAATATGATACAGAAGCAATTTAACAAGGAATCTGGAACCAAGCAAGAAACTAGTTCTAGACAAGTATCAACATCAAGATCTCATAGAAAAAGAGATGATCATGGGAATGATAGGAAGTCAAGAAGCATGAGTAGACACCATAATTCTCCAAGGAATTCCACCAAAAAAACTCATTTAAGTTTAGGTCCAAGGAGCAACCCAAGTGTGTTTCTTGTTCAGAGGAAATGGAGAATACCTGAGGTAAACATCTTGTAGGGTGAACTCAAGAAGATTAAGCCACCAACTTTCAATGGTGAGAAAAAGAAATAAGAATATTTTGAGGCATGTCTATTGGAAATGAATAAATATTTCCAACTACATGATTACCCATCCCGAGTAGAAGCTAGAATTTCCACCTACCACTTGCAAGGGAAGGAAACCATTTTGTGGGATCAATGTAAGCAAGCTAAGAACCTTGATGATAAAAGAATCTCATGGAGGTAGTTCATGGTATATTTCCAAGAGATATATTTATCCGAGCATTACTATGAAAGAAAGATGAAAGAGTTCTTTGAACTCAAGTTGGGAACCATGACAATGGAGGAATATGAGAAGTGGTTCTTTGAATTGTTTAAGTATGTTGACTTCATCAAGGATGAGAAAGTAAAAATCAAAAGGTTTCTAAATGGGTTACCCTCTTTCTACAGTGATAAAATTCAATATGATAACCCCAAAACCTTGGAGGAAACCATAAGGACAAAAAGGCATTTGTATGAGCATAGCAAAGGAAGACCAGTTTTCCAAAAATATTGGAATGACAAGATGAAGGATAAGAAGGATCAAAGGAAAAAGGGTTTTAATCCACACTTTTTCAGGAATAATTTCCAAGTGAATCAACATGGTCAAGTCACACAAAATGAATGCAAGACTACAGATTCATTTGGAAAAATTCCAAGGCAGAAGTTGGTGCAGTGTTGGGGATGTGAGGGAAATCATATGTATAGGGATTTCCCTCACAAAGGAGAAAGAATAAGTATTGTCCACAACATTCAAGAGGATGAAATAGTGGAAGACATGGGCAGAAGCATGCCAAGAATTTATGAAGCCTTGGATAACATGCAAGCTAAATATCAATCTCCCATGATTGAAGTGGAAGGTAAGATCAATAATGAGCCCATAACAATTTTAATTGATTCTGGAGCTAGAAATAGTTACATAAATGCTAACATTGTTGAAATATTGCACTTGAAAAGAAGTAATCATAATAAATCTTGGTTAGTTCAGTTAGCCATAGGGGATAAGAGGGAAATCAATGAGTTGGTTAAATATTGTCCCATAGACATGAATGGAATCTATAAAAAAAGTGGATGTAAACATCATACCATTGGGTTTATATGATTTTCTAATTGGCACGGATTGGTTGGAAAAACATCATGTTGTCCTAGACTATTACAACAAGACAATTCCATGTCTTGATGAGGAAGGAAAACAGGGAAAGATTCAAGGCATTCCAAGAGTTGTAGTTGTTAGAGAGATTCCAACTATGCAGTTGAACAAGAGTTTTAGGAAAGGATGTCAGATTTTTGTAGAACATATGGAGGAGGCAACCAAAGACAAAAAGGAAAGCATTGAAGACTGTATAGTTTTTGAGGGATTTTGAAGATGTTTTTAGAGAAATTATGGGACTACCACCAAAAAGAGACATTGATTTCTCTATTGATTTGGTGCCAAGAGTTGCCCCAATGTCTAAGACATCTTATAGAATGGGCACACCAGAACTAAAAGAGTTGCAAATGCATCTTGAAGAACTTTTGAAGAAGAGTTATATACACCTAAGTGTGTCACCTTGGCAAGCCCCAATTATTTTTGTGAAGAAGAAGAATGGAACATTAAGGTTGTGTATTGATTTCAGGAAACTTAATAAGGTTACCATAAAGAATAAGTATCCTTTTCCAAGAATCGATGATTTGTTTGACCAACTGAAGGGTGAAAGAATATTTTTGAAGATTGACTTGAGATCATGCTATGATCAAGTAAGGATAAAGGAAGAATAAATAGTTTAGAACAAGATATGGGCATTATGAATTTATGGTAGTGTTATTTAGGATATCAAATGCCCCAATAGTTTTTATGTGCCTGATGATTGGAGTGTTCATAGAGTACTTGGACAAGTTTGTGATTGTATTCTTAGATGATATCCTCATCTATTCTAAATCAGAAGAGGAACATGAGAAACAATTAAGAATGGTGTTGCAAGTTTTAAGAGAGCATAAATTTTATGCTAAGCTAAGTGCATCTTTTACCAAAAGAAGATTCACTACTTAGGGCATATAATTTCAGCAATAGAGATAGAAGTTGATCCTGAGAATATAAAGGCCATTAGAGGATGGCCAATGCCCAATAATGTGATAGAATTCATATAATTCACAGGTATTTTTGGTTATTATCGAAGGCTCATAAAATATTTTTCAAAGATTGCAAGCCCAATCACTTCTTTGCAAAATAGGGGAGTGAAATTTGAATGGACTTCCAAGTGTGAAGAGAGATTTCAGCAGCTGAAAGACATCTTGACAATTGCACCAATATTGAAGATTGCAGACCCAGATGATGATATTTTTGTGTGCACTAATGCATGAAAATAAGGTCTTGGTGGAGTTCTTAGTCAAAAGGATCATGTGGTATGTTATGAGTGTATAAAACTAAAAGAGAATGAGAGAAATTATTCCACACGTGATCTAGAGTTAGCAGCTATTGTGCATGCATTAAAAAAATGGAGGAATTACCTTATGGGTAATAAATTCAAGCTAAGAACAAACCACTGTGGTCTGAAAAATTTGTTTGGACAACCAACAATAAATGCTAGACAAACTAGATGGCTAGAATTTCTGAGTGAATATTACTTCAAAATTAAGCATATAAAAGGAAAATAAAATCAAGTGCTTGATGCACTCAGCAGGAGAGCTCATGAAGTGCATGTGGCAACCATCAACATGTATAGGACAAATTTGAAAGATCAAATTATTGCAGCAGAAAATTCAGATCAACAATATGTGAAAATAAAATAAACATTAGAGCAAGGAAATTTTCCGCAGAAATTTAATTTGTATGAGGTGAAAGAAGATGGAATTCTCATGTACAAGGGAAAAGCATATGTGGCGAATTCCAATGAGATGAAAAATGAATTTATGAAGGAAATGCAAAAGGTTTCATATGTCGAGCACCCAAGATATAAGAATACAATTTCAATTGTGAGAAGCCAATACTTTTGGTCGGGAATGAAGAAAGAAGTGACTAATTACATAACCAGATGTCTAGAATGTCAAAAAGTAAAGATAGAGCATAGGCATCCAACTGGGTTATTGCATCCATTTCCCATTCCATAATGGAAATGGAATAATCCAGGTGGATATCGGTGGCCACCCATCTATTCCAATTGGCTCAAAACAATTTATTGGCAATTTACTATTTTTAGCAGTTTTTCGGTTCCTAAACTTTCAGGGCCATTTTGAGGGCCTAAAAAAATTATTTTTAATGATTAGGAACCTAAATTATAGTTGAAGGCTTTTATTGATTCCTGAAAATTAATCTCCTCATCAATACCTTTCCAACGAGCTATCACATTCCCCAAACGAAGATCGTATACCAAAGTTATGCCCTTGGGCAGTTGATACACCAAACTACCCAAAACGGGGTCCACAAAACTGTTGGATTTTCATCTTTTGCGGTTAGGGGTTTGGATTTTATTTATATTAAAAATTCCTTTGGAGACTCATTTTAACAATCATCATCTTGTGAATGTGAGTAGCCATCACATCTCTTCTCAGAGATAAGTTGCCACCATTCTAGTGAGTCTTTCACTCTGTATTTCTATAGTTTTGTACATTTCGCTCATTAATAGAAAGTGTGTATTACTGTATATCTATGCCTCTTGTTATATATCTGATATATCTATGTTATATTATTGGCTCTATTTCAATATCTCTATATATTTTTGTGTTATATCTCCACTCTCATTTCATGCCAAAAATAATCTGGATCAGTGGTATCAGAGCAGGTTTCTCTTGATAATTTTTCAGTGCATGTCCCTGACGAGGTTCGAGTATAAAAAGTTGGGTCTTGATCTTGTGTCTCTTGAGGAAAATATCTCGTGCACACCCAAGAAACCCTCCATGGTAGAAGAAAATAAAAATGAAAAAACAAATGATTATATTAATATGTTTCTTGAGCAAGCTCTCACGCGACAGAGGGACAAAATTATGGAGAATTTTTCCCACATCCTTCAATGCCTGCCGATAAAAACCAACGCGTATTCATCAAGCGACCACTTTGGAGGAACCTCACCTTTCAAGGTACAAGTTAATTTTGATATTCCCATATTTGAAGGACATATAGATGCGGATGCCCTAGAAAAATGGTTAAATTTGCTAGAAGGATATTTCTCTATTCACAATTTATCTAACAGGGAAAAGATCACCTTCGCACTGCTTAATTCTCTCCCCTATGTCAAACATTGGTGGGAAACTTACTAGGATAAAAGTTCCACTGATGAGTCTAGAATATATGGGGCCAAGCCCACTTGGTATTTTTTTTTTCTTGCAGTCAAGGAAAAATATTACCCTATTGGTAACTATGACGACCAGTACATGAGATGGACCATGCTACGTCAAGAGAGGGGCCAATTAGTGTCGAATTTCACCAATACCTTCCATAACTTGCGCACCATGATGGGTATCAAATATTATTAGTGAAATTTGGTTCTGAAATATTGTGGGGCTCTACACAGGTACATCCAAATTGAAATGGAATTTCTGGACATCTCATTGCTACGAGCTTCCTATCAATATGTTGTCAAAATCGAGCAAAAACTTAGGCACTAGAACAAAAGGGAGTTTGGGTCTACAAATATGCAACAAACAAAATATGATACAGACGACTCTAACAAACAGCCTCCCAAAAACCAGTCCAAGCCATAGGAAAAGAAGGGTCATGGGAAGATGAAGAAGGACACTGGAAAATGGTGTGATTTCCACAAAATCCTTTGGCACAACACTGATGAATGTCACTCAAAACAATCATTGGAGGTTGATATCAAAGAAAAGGATTTGAACCCTGATTCAGAATCTGGTTCAGAAAATAATGGGAGAAGATAGATCATCGATGCAAACCCCACTACTATTGTTGAGACCGCAATAATTCAACTAGAAGAACCAAAAAATCCTGAAGAGGGGGAGCGCCTCTTTCATTCATAGATGTGGGTGAAGGGGACCCTGTTGCAATTCATTTTTTATAGTGGAAGCTAGAAGAACCTCATCTTAGCAGAGGTCATCAAACAGTTGGGATTATCGACAAAACCACACCCGTAGCCATACAACATCGGGTGGCTTCTCTAGGGACGAGATATTCGTGTCAGCCAGCAGTGTCAATTTTCATATGGCATCCAACCCTTAAAGGATGATCAGGTATTATGTGATGTTTCCCCACTAGTTGTTTGTGATGTTATTTTAGGCCAGCCATATATGTGGAAGCGCCATGCTATTTATGAGTCTCGACCCCCTAGTGTCATTATTTCTCTGGCGGGTCATCTCTATAGGATACCAAAGGTAGTTACAACTACTATCCCACCTAAACATTGTTGCAAGGTAGTATCTCATACTACAAAATTCAGCTTCTTCACAATCTGTTCAAAAGGTGAACATAAGGACACTGCAACCAATGTAGCCTCAGTCCAAGCACCTTGTATCCAACAGAAGAAGGTTGACAAGATTGAAGAAAATCACAAATATTCCTTCTACACACATTCATCCCATCAGGTTCTCAACAACCTCCCACAAACCAAGCAGTGCAACTTCTCCATTAAGGAAAGCAACTCACCAAGGTTCAAATTCAACAAGCACTTTCCCCTCTCCCCCAAGAACTCAACGCAATGGAGACCATTTCTTCCTAAGGAGGGAGGAATGATCCATGTGGATATTGGTGGTCACCCACCTATTCCAATTGGCTCAAAATAGTTTGTTGGTAACTTACTGTTTTTAGCAGTTTTTCAGTTCCTAAACTTCCGGGGCCATTTTGAGGGTCTAAAAAAATGTGTTTTCATGATCAGGAACCTCAATGACAATCAAAGTCTCTAATTAATACCCCAAAATGAATCTCCTCATATATACCTTTCCAACGAGATATTGTGCGCCCCAAATGGATATTGTATGCCAAAGTTATGCCCCCAAGAAGTTGATACACCAAACTACCCAAAATGGGGTCCACAAAACTGTTGGATTTTCATCTTCTGGGGTTAGGGTTTTGGATTTTATTTATGTTAAAAAGGACTTTGGAGCCTAATTGTAACAATAATTTTCTTGCTAATGTGATTAGTCATCACATATATTCTCAGAGATAAGCTGCCACCATTCTAGTGGGTCTTTCACTCTGTATTTCTACAGTTTTGTACATTTTGCTCATTAATAGAAATTGTGTATTACTGTATATTTGTGCCTCTTGTTATATATCTGATATATCTATGTTATATTATTGTCTCTCTTTCAATATCTCTCTTATTTTTGCGTTATATCTCCGCTCTCATTTTGTGCCAAAAATAATCTCGATCATGGAAAGTAGTTACAGTTGATTTTATCACAAAGCTGCCCAGAACAATAAAGCAACATGATTCCATCATGTTGGTGGTGGATAAATTAACTAAAGAAACACATTTTATTCCAGTAAAGACTACACACAAGGCAATAAATATTGCATATATCTACATGAAGGAAGTTGTTAGGCTACATGGAGTACCTAAGGCAATAGTTTTAGATAGAGATCCAATGTTTACTTCAAATTTTTGGAAAGGTTTGTTCAAATGATTTGAGACAAATTTAAATATTAGCACAATGTATCATCTAGAGTCAGATGGGGAAAAAAAGAGGACTAACAGGATAATTGAGGACATTCTTAGAATGTATCTAATGGATCAGCCATCAAAGTGGGAAGATTATATTCATTCAGTTGAATTTTCCTACAATAATGGGTATCGGGCCTCATTGAAAATGAGTCCATTTGAAGCATTGTATGGCAAAAAATGTATCACTCTAGTGAGTTGAGATAATCCAGTAGATGGAGCAGTTTTTGGGCCATATTTGTTGAAGGAAATGGAAGAGAAGATGACAAGGATAAAGCAAAATTTAAAGGTTGTCCGGGATAGGAAGAAAATTTATGCAAACAAGAATCGATTTTTCATATATTTTAAAGTGGGAGAACATGTGTTTCTAAAAGTGAAAGCAAAGAGAAGTTCACTAAGATTAAGAAGTTTCCTAAAGTTGGCAGCGAGATATTGTGGACCTTTTGAAATATTAGAAAATATAGGTCCAGTTTCATACATGTTATCATTTCCTTCATCCATGAGAGTGCATAATGTATTTCATGTATCATTATTAAAGAACTATGTACCTAATCATAACCACATAATTGATTGGAATGTGATCCAAGTGGAGCATGAAGGGGATTTCCAGGTGGAACCAATAAGCATCATGAACCGAAAGGTCAAAGTGCTTAGGAAAAAATCCATAGGGATGGTAAAGGTTCAATGGACCTGCTACAGTCTTGAAGATGATACATGGGAGCATGAAGAAAACATGTGAGAAGAGTACCCGCAAATTTTTGAAAATTTTGAAGAAGGTAGAATGCAATACTCCATTTTGGAAAGATGGAGTTCTGGAACCACATCTCAGAGTCCTAGCCAACTGCGTTGGGGACCTTTATAAATGAATGGATCATTCCTTGAGTTAACCTTGATAAATGGATGGTACATCCCTTGGGTTAACCCTGATAAATTATTGGTGCATTCCTTGGGTCGGCGAGTTGAGAGGAACATGAGATTGATTAGATGGAGTTGTTGCTGGAGTTGTTAAATTACAGAATTTTTATTTATAAGTATTGTGATGTAAATTTTCATATATGTGTGTGTGTGTGTGTGTGTGTTTTGTCGGAATAGAGTGCACCAAGGATGGAACACAATTGTAGGGGAGGGGGAATGTAAAATCCCCATTATAATCCCCAGTTTAATTAATGCTTATGTGGATATAATATGTGGCTATGACCAAGCGATGTAATATGTGAATCGTATCTCTATGTTTTAATAATAAAATGTGATGCCATTTTCTAAGGGGAAATGGAAAAGAGATGGGGGATGAATTAATCCACAAGAGGGGGAAATGTCTAGGATAATGGCCAAGAGGGGTCAAAATGGGAAATACCCATGTATAATAGGTCAACCCATTTTCCTAAAAATGTCCTTTGTATATGAACCTTCCAATTTCTGATTGAGTGTTCCCAAATCAAATCATTGAATACATGCAAGAGGGTGATTGTGAGTGGTCACATCCCATAGTTATTGGGAACATGGGGGTTGAGTACAATCATCTTGGTAAAGAGTGTGAGTCAAGAAATGCAATCCAGAGGGAGGAAATTTGTATGGGTTTGGACAAGAGTTCTTAGACAGGAAGTTTTTGTGCAAGAGGGAAATGAGAGAGAAAAAAACAAAAATCTTGGAGTTGGTCGATCCATGAAGGGAGAATTATAGAGCACCCTGGAGCATAATTGGAGTGAATTGGAGCTGGAAAATTGAAGAGCTAGATTTTCAGGCCTGGAGAGTGAATTCTTGTGTGAGTTGCACTAAAACAACAAGTGTTTGTTTTTTATTTGCTGATAGTTTTCCTAATAGAAAATTCCCTTGAGTTCCCAACTGAGATATTCCTAGCTACATGTGCTAGAAAGACCCTAATAAATGAATAGTGCATTCCTTGGGTTAATCTTGATAAGCGGATGACACATCCCTTGGGTTATCCCTAATAAATGAATGGTGCATTCCTTAGGTTGGGCAAGTTAGTAAGAAGAGATTTGGTATAAAAATCGGGATAGTTGTAGGAGAATATTAGTTGGGTTATGAGTTTTATGATCTGTGAGTGGACTGTGAGAGACCACCCTCTTTTTTCAATTACTAGCCTCATCTCAGGGGTGATTGTCTATTGATATTTGGAACAATTAGTCTATGGTTGAGTGGAACATTCGTCCCAAGAAGTTGGTTTCACAATTATTGTTTAAAGATAAATGGTTTATCTTGTTGTTGAATTATTTACATGTTTTATTGTTGTGCATGAACTCTGTGTAAATGATAATTACTTATATGTTGTTGTAATGAATGGTTTAGCCACATTTCATGTTGATTATTAGTATGCTTTATATGCATCTATTTTATAGTTGTAGACAATAGCTAAATCTGTTTTAAATTTTGTAGCTTTAATCTAGAAGAAATCGACTAACAGTAAAATAATTACTTTAGTTAGTAGAAATTGTGTTTTCATGTGTATTATGCACCATAATGTCCCTTGGTTGAGTTGGGGAATGTTACATTATGGTATCATATTTGTAAAAAGGGAGATTTTTGTGTGGCATGGCACAGCCTGGGTGGATGGGAACATTACAGTCAAAGTTCAAGTCAACTAGGTCAAAATTCAAAGTCAAAGGGGTCGAGGTGGCACGTGTCACCACTGCAAGGGTGACATGTGGCACAACCATACAGGTCGTACGATGATGATGTGGAAACACCCAAATATGCCACATGGTATGACCGTACACTGACTTGGAAAGTGTGTTGGCATCTATAAATATAGGTGGACTAATCGTTTTCTGACATGTGCCATGGATAGACCAATGAGAGGTTTCCACTTGGAAACCTTCCATTGGCCACTAATGGTTATGGTTATGTAAAATTTTATGGGATTCGACGGAGGATCGAATCCATTAACTCCCAAATCCTTACATAAACCTATGTTACCATTGCACCCACTCATTAGTTCTTAACAATACATGACACCACATCTATTTAACCTTGGTCAAAGGTTTAAATAGAAGTAAAAGGGTCGAGGGTGTAATCTCTCAACCCTGGTTATATGTAATAACATGTGTGACCGTGACCTATATTCATGTGGGGAGTTAACAACGGTTTGTTCCATATACCATATATATTATATGGTTACAATCCATATAACAAAACCATGAAAAGACCAGAGGTTGGTGGGGATCGAACCCCCAACCTACCAAATATATCACCAACACCTTAACCAATATGCCAATAGAACCCTTATTACAAGACTCCCCAACTAATTAATAATTTTTTTGCCTATAGTTTTAGATGGGGAGTTAAGGATCCATGACCTATATAATGGGAAAAAAATCCCATGTTTGCACACAGACTGAGGGTGAAGATCTTGAGATGATGCAGAGTTCAATGCATGCGTTAACACTGAGAGTTACCCTCGGATTGCAAGAGGATAAGCCCAGTATCCATTAGAATGTTTAGGGGATGTTGGTTTTATGATTGGAGGTCAAATGGACAAAACTCAGTACAAGAATGATTTTAACACAGAAACTGGACAAGCAATGCACAGGTGTAACGTCCCCAACCACCCAAGTCGGGCCACGATACACGAGAGATCGCTTTATTTCATTCTCTTTGTGGAACATCCCGTAACATACCCAACATCTAACTAAGCTATGCCACATAAAAAAATTGAACTGCATGCAATTAAAACATATACATACAAAACCTTTGTGGAACTTCATATATAAAACATAAATAGACAAATACATTATGTAAAAGCATGAATGCATACTAAAATAACAGTAAACATAGACATGCAACATATACAGGAAATACCCATAAACATACAAACAATTATAACCACACATAGGATAAACCCATAAAAATAAACACATAATTAATAATGCAACACTAAATTTATCACACAGTTGACACTTATCTTGGTAAGAATATCACCAACTACGTGCAGACCTTCCACGAACCTCCCAACCTTAGACCACACTGTTCATCACTCTCAATATTGGGTTACCCCCGAGCTGGGACTAAACTCCACCCGGGTAAAGGGATTCCTAACCATGCTAATGGTTTATAGACAAAAGGAAATGCTTTGTCACAGGTGCCTATTCAAACTAACAGCCTACAGTCCCTCATTCCCCACATGCCTATCCCACTACAGGAAGTGTGCCCCTTCTCTGCTCAACAGTCCTTCGACTACCCCACTTCCTTTCCGGGCTTTAGCAACAGGCCGGATAGGAAGTCTTAAAGCTCTGTAGCTATAGTTTAGCACCTTTAGGAAGAAATTCCCATCAATTCTCCCACCCAGAGAGAAATTGCTCATGAGCGTGACAACCTGCCTCTTCAATATCCCACGGGCCTCACAACCTACTTCTTTAGTCCAGCTCCCAAGCTAACCAACTACTCAAAAAAGGTATGGTTGTGGATACAGTTCAGGTATAGTGACAGGAAGATATGAATAATAACTGACTGTGTGAGTGAAAATGGTCATGGAATCATGGCTGAATGATGGAAGGAATGATGATTGACCCCAAAAATGAACTAAGTCCAAACTATAAGTATGCATGTCCCCAACTTGACACTTGTCATGTTGGGAGCTACTTTGGCCCACTTGTCCCCACTTTAGAACTTAGGATAAAATAATTATCCATACTTTATACTTTAAGAAATATTAATATAATATTCATTTTTGGCTTAATCTCCCTAGCTTAGCCCCTTTTTCCTTAACGTTTATCCCCCACCCTTTCCCTAACTAGTGGATTTTAGTCCCCCATCTCTTTTATCATGGTCGGTCTGCGCGCAACGATGTATTTTGTATTAATGATGAGACATATACAAAAATAGGTGCACTGGCCTTTAGCATCTAGGCTCTTTGGCCTAATACAAACATAAGCCTCCTAGATTATAATAACTAGCTCACCAGCCTATAAAACAACGCATATACACAAAGTCTCATTGGCCTCAATATCGCACACACTTAAGATGTTGTGCGCAATATCCTGGAATGTGCACACTTCATCATTTTACTGCACAGTACATGTGTGCACTATGCCATGAAAGGTGCATACAAAAATGATATCAAACAACTCACCAGCCTAAGGACATTTTCATTTTACAATTACAATTGGGTTCATCCTAGGTATATTACAATCCCCTCCCCTTATTTATGCATTGTCCTCAGTGCATTAAGTACACACATATCCAGCAAAATTTCAAAAATCCTCAAAAAGATGCGGGTATTTTGCCTACATTTCATCCTCATGCTCCCAAGTAGCATCCTCAAGACCGTACCATGTCCATTAGACCTTTACAAGCCCTATGGCTCGATTTCGGAGCTATTTGATTTTCCAGTCTAGAATGCATACCGTATGCACTTGAAAAGCACCTTCTTGCTCCACCTGAATCACATTCCAATCAATAACATGATTAGCATCAGGTATATATTTCTTGAGAAATTATACATGGAATACATTATGAACAAACATAGATGCAGGCAATGCAATCATATAATCTACTGGAGAAATCCTCTCTAGGATTTCAAATGGCCCACAATAGTGAGCTTCCAACTTTGAACAATTTCCCAACTTCAGGGAACATCTGTTGGCCATCACTTTCAAGAATACATGGTCCCCAACTTTAAATTCCCTGTGAGTTCTTCCCTTATCATCATATCTTTTCTTCCTGTCTTGGGAAGCCTTTAAATTTTGTTTTATTTTCAACATTTTCTCCTCCATTTCCCTGAGCAAATATGGCCCAACCACTGCTCTATCTGTTGGGTTATCCCAGCTTACTGGTGTGTTGCACTTTCTGCCATAAAGTGCCTCAAATGGGCTCATATTTAAAGATGTTTGGTACCCATTGTTATAAGAAAACTCTACCAAGTGTAGGTAGTCTTCCCATTTTGATGGTTTATCCATCACATACATCCTCAACATATCCTCAATCACTTGATTCACCCTCTCTATTTGTCCATCTGATTTTGGATGATAAGTTGTACTAAAATTCAATTTTTTTCGAAATCCATTAAATAATCTCTTCCAAAATTTTGAGGTAAATTTTGGATCTCTGTCAGACACAATTGTCTTGGGTATGCCATGTAATTAGAAATTTCTTTCATATAAACATCAACAATGTTGGTTGCCTTGTGAGTGACATTAACTGGAATAAAATGGGCATCTTTAGTAAGCTTATCCACTACTACCATGATAGAATCATGTTGCTTGTTTGTTCTGGTAAATTTGGTGATGAAATCCATTGTTACAACTTCTCATTTCCACTCAGGAATGGGTAATGGTTGTAGCAAACCAGCTCGGTGTCTATGCTCATATTTTACCTTTTGACATTCCAAACATTTGGCAATAAAATCAACAACTTCTTTCTTCATCCCTAGCCAATAATATTGGCTCTTGACAACTGCAATAGTTTTTTGATAACCTGGGTGCCCAACATAAGGTACATTATGCATTTCTCTCAATATCAGATTTTTCAATTCCTGGGAATTTGGTACATAAATTATGCCCCTGTACATGAGAATTTCATCATTATCTAGTTTGTACTCTTCAATTTTCTGTTGTAAATTACCTTGCTGTAATTTTTCCACTAATTCCTTGTATTGCAAATTTAATTTGGTAGCCTCTATAATTTTTTGTTTCAAATCTTATTGGTACATGCTAATGGTTGTAGCATGGAATTCATGCACTCTTCTGCTGAGTGCATTAGCCACTTTGTTCTCTTTCCCCTTGATATTCTTTATATCAAAGTCATATTCACTTAGAAATTCTAACCTTCTACTTTGCCTAGCATTTAGATTTGGTTGATCAAAGAAATATTTCAAACCATTATGGTATGTCCTTAGTTCAAACCTTTTCCCCATGAGGTAGTGTATCCATTTCCTCAAGGCATGCACTATGGTTGCCAACTCCAAATCATGAGTGGCATAGTGCCTTTCATGTTCCTTCAACTTCCTTGATTCATAACATATAACAAATCTATTTTGACTGAGGACTCCACCAAGTCCTTCTTTACATGCATCTGTGCATACAATGAAGTCTTCATTTGGGTTTGCAATCCTTAGTATTGGAGCACTTGTTAATAATTTCTTCAAGTGTTGGAAAATCTTTTCACAATCCAATGTCCACTGAAACTTCACACCCTTCTTTTGTAAGGAAGTGATTGGGTGTGCAATCTTTGAGAATCCTTCAATAAATCTCCTATAGTATTCTGCAAGGCCCATGAATGATCTGACCTCCGTCACATTCTTTGGCTTTGACCATTCTCTAATGGATTCTATCATCTCAGGATCCACTGCTATCCCATCCTCTAAAATGATATGCCACAAATAATGAATTTGCTTATGATAAAATGAGCACTTGCTCAATTTGGCATACAACTGATGCTCCCTTAATACTTGCAACACCATCCTCAAGTGATGCTCATGCTCTTCCTCTAACTTGGAATATACAAGGATTTCATCCAAAATGACAATGACAAACTTGTCTAAATATTCTCGGAAAACACCATTCATTAAGAACATGAAAACAATGGGTGCATTTGACAACCCAAATGGCACCACTGTGAACTCATAATGACCATACCTTGTCCTGAAGGTGGTCTTGCTGATATCTTCCTCTTTAATCCTTACTTGATGGTATCCTGACCTGAGATCTATCTTTGAAAATATATTTGCATCCTTCAATTGATCAAAGAGGTCATAAATCCTTGGCAAAGGATACGTGTTCTCCACAGTCACTTTATTCAACTATCTAAAATCAATGCACAATCTCAATGTCCCATCTTTTTTCTTCACGAACAAGACTAGAGAACCCCAAGGTGACACACTTGGGCATATATACCCCTTCTTTAGAAGTTATTCAAGCTTCATTTGAAAATCCTTCAGCTATAGTGTACTCATTATGTAAGGAGTATTTGACACTGGAGTTTCTCCAGGCATCAAATTTATAGAGAAATCAATATCTCTCTTTGGGGGTAGTCCTGGTACCTCCTTGAAAACATCTTCAAAATATTCCAGGACTGCATGATCTTCCAAGTTTGGCACCTTATCTTTAGGTGTCTCTTCCATATGAGCTGCAAATATTTGACACCCTTTTCTGTAACATTTCTTCAACTGTAATGTTAAAATTTCTATGATGGTTACTTCCCTGGGAATTCCCTACACTTTCCTTACGTTCCCTTCCTCATCCAAGTGAGTAAATGCCTTGTTATGGCAGTCTAGGATAGCATGATGTTGGTCCAACCAATCCATCCCAATTAGACAGTCATAGGAACCTAAAGGCAAGATGTTCAAATCTTCATTGGTGTTCAATCCATTCATGTCCATAAGACATGACTTAACCATCTCATTAAATTTTCTTTTGGCTCTGGTAGCCAGCTACACCAACCAAGATTTTCCATGCTTGCTTCTTGGAAAATGCAAACTTTCCACCATCTTAGGATCTATATAACTATGAATAGCTCCTGAATCAATTAAAATAGCAATGATTTGGTTGTTGATCATACCTTTCACTTCAATCATATGTGATTGATACTCTTCTTTCTTGTTGTCCATGGTTGCATAGATCCTTGGCACATTTTTTCCCATGTCCTCCACCGTTTCAGCTTGTTGTACATTGTGAACAGTCCTTACTTTTTCACCTCTGTGAGGAAAATCTCTGAACATATGATCTCCTTTACAACCCCAACATTGAATAGGTGGTTGCCTTGGCCTTTGACCCCCTGTCTCAATCGTTCTAGTCTCTCTAGAAGTTGGTTGTCCCTGAGGATTATTTCTGAAGAATGGTGGCTTATTTACCTTCTTCCTTTGATCCATCTCGAACTTATTTTTGTCTTCCCAAGCTTTTTGGAAAGTTGGCCTTGTTTTTTGTTTATAATATAGGAATTTAGCTCGCCTTATGCTCTCCTCCAATGTCTTGGGATAATCATATTGTATTTTGTCACTAAAGAATAATGGAAATCCACTCGAATACCTATGAATCTTAACTGTCTCATCCTTGATGAAAGAGACATACTTCAACAATTCTAAAAACCTTCTCTCATATTCATCAATGGTCATACTTCCAAGCTTGAGTTCAAAGAACTCTTTCATTTTCTTGTCATAGTATCTTTTAGTCAAGTATTTCTTCTCAAAATACCTCTTGAATTCCCTCCAAGTAACACTTTTCTCTTTAATGTGTTTCACTTGCACAAGTTGATCCCACCACATGGATGCCTTTCCCTTGAGTTGATAGATGGAAATTCTACCTTCTACATGAGAAGAATAATTATGCAATTGAAAATAATTTCTCATGCCCAACAGTCATGTCTCTGCATCTTCATCCTTCTTGTGCTCACCATCAAATGTAAGAGGTTTAATTTTGTTCATTTCTCCTCGTAGCTCATCCACCCCAAAACTCTTATGCTTCCTGACAGGGGATGGACTTGAGTTTTTGTGTGCTCTCTTATTGGAATTCCTCTGGGAGTGGTGGTGATGTCTACTAACACTTATTGTTCTTCTTTTCTCATCAGGAGACTTGAGACTTCCTGATTTTCTTGAGCCACTCTCCTTATCCAATTTATTTTCTATTATGTTCAAGCTCTGCATTAACTTCATGTTGAAGTCATCCTGCTTCTCCTTGGCTCTCATAAGCCTTTCATTATCATCTTTATGGCTTTGGACATCCTTCTCCAAATTTTTAATGGTCTCTACCATATTCATGTTTTCATCCCTTCCTTCTCCATGTCCATTGGAGTTTGTTCCTTCAATTCCCAAATGGACATCTATCCCTCTAATTTCATCTCCCTGACTGTAAGTCCCCTGTGCCTCATCCATTCCTATGGACTCTGTGTTGATCCTAATCTGATCTAGTTGTTTTTAATTCTGTAAAATGTGTAGCCAACAAAACTTTGTCAGGCTAACTGTTTCAACAATCTCATGAAAAATATGAACCATTCTGGTTCAATAATATATCAGAATTCTTTGTCCGTAGGGGTGTAGACCGATTAGCAAGTGTCGTGTAAATGGAAGGAAATATGTAAAGGAGGTCCCAAGTTCGATTCTCACCCCGATTTATCTGTGTTCCATTCTTGTGGGTTGTGTGGCGCACTTGGGGGTATAGTGGTAGCAGACAGGTATCGACCACATGTCACGTGAGTACGAGAACCACGAGTTGTTGATTCCCCCAA
>ML819520.1:46018-58124 GCA_009831015.1 Picea engelmannii
TCTTTCTGGTTTGTGTCTGATGTTACATGAACTTATCATTAATTGATAGATCTGTTTTCAAGCTAATATCAGTAGAGTAGGAAGTAGTCGTATCTAGTTTGTCTGCAGAACTCAGCGAGGAGCAAAGGATTGGAACGCAACTCAGAGCGTGCAGAGACAAACGTCGATAAAGAGGTACTTTTGTTATCCTTCCTTCTCACGTATTAGTTTAAATAGATTTGAAAGGAATTCACTATCCACGTTAAGCATTTTTCTGTCTAGGGTTAAGGTCAAGATCTTAGAGTCGATCTACCTGTCCGCAGAGAGATTTTCCTACAACAGTGGGTCACCCCCGAGATGGGACTAAACTCCACCTGGGTAAAGGGATTCCCAACCAGGCTAATGGTTCATAGACAACAGGAAATGCTCTGTCATGGGTGCCTATTCAAACTAACAGCCTATAGTCTCTCATTCCCCACATGCATGTCCCACTGCAGGAAGTGTGCCCCTTCTCTACTCAACAATCCTCCGGCTGTCCCACTTCCTTTCCGGGCTTCAGCAATAGGCCATACATGAAGTCTCAAAGCCCTGTAGTTGTATTTTAGCACCTTCAAGAAGCAATTCCCAGCAATTCTCTCACCCATAGAGAAATTTCTCATGGTTCTGACAACCCACCTCTTCAATATCTAATGGGCCTCACAACCCACTTCTTCATTCCATCTCCCAAGCTAACCAGCTACTCAAAACATGTATGGTTGTGGATACAGTTCAAGTATAGTGACAGGAAGGTATGAAGGATAACTGACTGTGTGAGTGAAAATGGTCACAGAATCATGGCTGAATGATGGAAGGAATGATGAATGACCCCCAAAATGAACTAAGTCCAAACTATAAGTATGCATGTCCCCAAATTGACACTTGTCATGTTGGGAGCTACTTTGGCCCACTTGTCCCCACTTTAGAACTTAGGATAAAATAATTATACATACTTTATACTTTAAGAAATATTAATATAATATTCCTTTTTGGCTTAATCTCCCTAGCTTAGCCCCTTTTTCCTTAACTTTTAGCCCCCACCCTTTCCCTAACTAGTGGAGTTTATTCCCCCATCTCTTTTATCATGGTCGGTTTGCGCGCAGCGATGTATTTTATATTAATGATGAGACATATACAAAAATAGGCGCACTAGCCTTTAACATCTAAGCTCTCTGGCCTAATACAAACATAAGCCTCCTAGCTTATAATAACTGGCTCACCAGCCTATAAAACAACACATATACGTAAAGGCTCGTTGGCCTCAATATCATGCACACTTAATATGTTATGTGCGGTATCCTGGAATGTGCACACTTCATCATTTTATTGCGCAGTACATGCGCGCACTATGCCATGAAAGGTGCATACAAAAATGATATCAAACAACTCACCAACCTAAGTGCATTTTCATTTTACACTTACAATTGGGTTTGGCCTAGGGATATTACAATAGGGAAGTGAGGGCCTCATTAACTTCAGTCATTGATTTGAGTTTAAGTGTGTGTAGAAGGAAGACTTAGTGAGAGAGATGAACAAGACTATTATGGGAATCTAGCTTTCAAGCAGCTTGGTGAAGAAAAACTCGGGCTCAAGAGCACTCTTGAACTCAAGTTTCAGACACTGAAATATGTCACAGCAGCATAATAATCAAACCTACATTATCATGCAACTACAACAACTCGATTGGATACTCCATGCCCGAGCCTTTCAGCATAAGGGGGAATGGGATAACAAGGAAGTTGACTAAAACTAGTCACAACAATACTGTAATCAAACCTACTCCCACAATGCATAACTCCAAGACCTTTCAATGCATAACTCCCACAATCCTTCTATGTAAATCTTTTGAAGTGAGGAATATGGTGATGCGTGGCCTCTTGATTTGGACAGTCGAGACTTACTTCGGTACCTTTAGTACTTCGGGGCTTCTGGTGATACTGCTTCCAAGATCAATAGTCCGTGTTGGTTCGATATCAATGACCCATGATTATTTCGGGAGTTCGGGCTTCGGCTCTTCATGACCTTGGCACACTCCTCAACTAGAAAATCCTGCAATGACTTTTTCCGCAACTCATATCTGGCGTTGTGTGTCCCCTTGATCGATGGCCCATATTTTCTTCGGGTTTCGGGACTTCAAATTTTTTTGGATGAATAACTCTTACAATCCTCTAGAGACTCGATTTCTGAAATGCTTCCCTACCATCGATCTCTCCCCGATGAGATCCGATGGCCCAAACTTAACCTTTTATTGATATTTAATCATGGGGCTTCTGATTGACGCCAAAACTCACGCAAATTTATAATTTCGAATAACCGGGGGCCTCTAAATTGAAATTCACAAGGGATCTCCACCATTGAAAACTAAACCTTCCTGTTTGCTTGTGTTTCAAGCCCGAAATGGACTATTCTCAAAGTTGCGCTTTGTGCTCATGGATGTTAACTATACAAACAAAGGACTTGGATGACCTGATGTGAGCTCAATCAATAAAAAATAAGATGACCAAAAATTTTTACCAAAAATCACGATATGCATTCTTCTTTTACAGAAAACATATAAATCTTGATCTGAGGATCAGTCAAACAAGATGCTAAGGAAAACCAGATCATTGATCGAAAATGGGAATGACTTTATCAATCAGACGGGGGAAAAATCCTAGGAATGGTGTGCAGAAAGAGAGAGGCAGAGTAGGGGTGCAAACTTGGGTTTTCTCAACAAACATATATGGTCTTTGAAAACTTTATGAGATAACATTTGGCTCCACAAGGGATGGCATGCTCCCTACGAGCTACCAAGAACGCGCAGTTCCAGTGCCTTAGATTTTGGGTTATGGAGTTACTTATTAGTACCAAAAATAAAAATAAAGTGGTAATTACAATGGTGGAAATCCAATCATGACTTAGACAAAATACTTTTTCAGAAAATGCCCATTTACAGGGCCACCCAAAATTTTGGAATCCCCCAAGTTCTGCAATTTATAAGTGTTGTTTGGAAATACCTTAGAAATATTGAAGGGACCAATCCATAAGGCTTAGAATTTACCATGTTTGCCTTTGTCTTGCTTGGGGGCATCCCATTTGAGCACTAGATCTCCTAGATGATAATCTTCCCCGCTTGCCCCCTTGTGAAAATCTCATTTTATTTTATGTTGATGGTCCTAAGCTTTATCAAGCAGCTGCTCCCTGGTCTATTGTACTTCTACCAGTTGTTGTATTCTCCTGACCATATCATCAGGTTCTCCTTGGTAGTCCTGGAGGAATTTTTCCACAAGAAAGGAAAGTTGAGTAGGAAAGATATCCTCAACCCCATACACAAGATGAAAAGGGGAAACACCAAGCGACCTCTTTATTGTAACTCTGTCGGACCATAATGAAAACTTTAGCTTTGAGTCCCAGGACTTCTTGTTGTCTTCTAACAAATTCTTGATGATCTTTATGAGACTTTTGTTGGAAGACTCTGCTAAACCATTTTCCTGAGGGTAGTAGGGAGTAGAGTGGATTAATGTAATCCCATACTTCTAACATAACTTAATTAATGCTTCAGCTATGAAAGAGGCAGCATTGTTTGTAACAATCCTTCTTGGACAGCCAAATCTGGACATGATATCTTCGAGGAAGATTATTATTACCTTGTGGGAGGCACTTCTTGTAGGGATGGCTTCTATCCATTTGGTAAAATAATCAGTGGTAGTCAAAATCCACCTATGTTGGCCACTTGAGGTTGGGCAAATCTCTCCAATGAAGTCAAGACCCCACTACTGAAAAGGTCCAGAAACCATTACAGGTTTCAAAGGCAAAGATTTGAGCTGCTTCTTTCCAACAAACTTTTGACACTTGGAACAAGCTCTAATCTTTGCACAAACATTAGTTAAAAGGTTGGGCCAGAAATACCCATCTCTGAGGATCTTATAAGTTGTGGTCCTCCAAAAATGATTCCCCCCACATGAGTTGTCATGAAAATCAGTCATAGCTTCTTGGGCCTCTTGTGGATCCAGACATCTCAGTAGAACTCCTAGAGGATCCTTCCAGTACAAAACCTGATCAATGAGAAAATATTTGATTCCTTTGAGTTTCAAATATCTCACCTTGTTTTTTTCAAAACCATCAGGAGGCCTCAACTTTTGTAGAAAATACATGATGTCTTTATACCAAGTGCATTCTGCTAAGTTGAGGTCGACATGAGAGTCTTTATCAACAATCTCATTTTTCTGATTTTCTGAGTGTGTGTTCATGAAATTAACCCCCAACGCTTTGCAATTTGATTCAGCCAGTAACCTGGCTAAACCTTGGCCTTTCGCCAATTTGGTGGGTTTTATTTCCATGTCAAACTCCAGAATTTTGGCAATCCATTTGCTTCTCTTCTCATCTATATCAGGTTGGATCAGTATCTCCTTTACTAAGGCCGAGGGGACACATGCAATAATATTTGAATTCAGAACATAGATTTTGAAAGACTTGAGAGCTTTGACCAGAGCATATGCCTACTTCTCCATGATATTGTATCTCATTTCTGCATCCCTCAATGCTCTGCTGAAAAAGGAAATAGGTTGCTCTAACCCCTCTGTATTTTTCTGTAGAAAAACAGTAGCCAATGTATCAGATGAGGTGAAAGAAAATATCAAAAATTACTTAGAATATTCAGGGTTGATGAGAACAGGTGCTTCAGTCAAAGCCCTCTTGATTTGGTCGAAATAATTTATGGACTCAACAGTCCATTTCACTTTGTTTCCTTTT
This sequence comes from Picea engelmannii, assembly GCA_009831015.1. NCBI lineage: Eukaryota > Viridiplantae > Streptophyta > Pinopsida > Pinales > Pinaceae > Picea > Picea engelmannii. Next base: position 50,765 of record ML819520.1, read on the forward strand.
CTAAGCATGGATGTAATGTGTTTAACCAACTTAGCAAAATTAGAAATGAACCTCCTCAGAAAGTTGATTTTACCCAAGAAATATTGAACCACTTTTTTAGATCTAGGAAAAGATAAGGTCTGGATGGCCTCTACCCTACTTGGATCAATTCTCACCCCTTCAGCTGACACAATATTCCCCAACAATTTTCCCTCTTTCATAGAAACAAAAGATTTCTTAGGATTGAGGGAGAGACCAAACCTTTTGCACTTCAAGAAGACTTTCTTTAGGTGATGACAATGCTCTTTATTAGACCTTGAGAATACTATAATTTCATCCAGATAGATGACTACAAATATGTCCTTTTCACCAATGAAGGCAATGTCCATGGCTCGTTGGAACGTTGCTCCTGCATTCATCAATCCAAAGGGAATTTTAGAATACATGAATGTGCCCCAAGGAGTAGTGAAATTTGTATTCTCTCTATCTTTAGGCAGGACAAATATCTGATTGTAGCTAGAGAAGCCATCAATCATAGACATCATCGATGAGCCAGTCACTTCCTGTAAAATGTGCTCCATCTTTGGAAAGGGGTTGTTGTGCTTTTTGGAGATCCTGTTCAAATTCTTGAACTCTACACATAATCTGATTTCACCATTCTTCTTCCTCACAGGAACCAAATTGGCCACCCATTTTGAAAATCTCAAGGGGATGATGATTTGTGCATCCAACAACTTTTTCACTTATTTTTCCATAATAGGCAACAACATGGAATTTATCCGTCTGAGTTTCTGCCTAAAAGGTTTGGTGTCTTCTTTCAAAGGGATTTTTTTTTCAATGATGTTGGTGTCATATGTTCTCAAATATTGATATTTCCAGGAAAACACATCAGCAAATTCCTTCAGAAGCTTGACATATTCAGTCTTGTGCTCCTTTAACAAACAACTAGACAATTTGACATATTTTGGGTCTTCCTATGTTCCCAAATTGCATTCAATCACATCAACATTTTCAGTCAAACCTTTATTCTTTACAGCAACATCATTTATGTCAAACAACCTCTCCAAAGGGACTAGTCCCTTTGGAATATGGTTACTCAGCAACTGAACAATATGATGGTCAGTAATTTTATTAAGAAAAACATCAGCGTGAAGGCATTCTTCAAAATCCTGATCCAGATCAATATGAAAATCAAAAAATTCATCCACAATCTCAAGAAACCTTTTATCTCAATATCATCCTAAAAAACCTTCCAATATTTGACATTGTCAGGAATAGAGGGCCTATATTTTACCTCCATATCATACTTGAGTTTAGGGGGAAAAGGAACCCTGAAATTACTCGTTGAAACAACCAAGGAATCTGCCACAGTGTTCTCCTCTCTTGGAACAAAAGAGATATTAAAATCCAATAAGAAATTGTCAATAAGATCCTAGACTTCGTTTATGTAGGCCCTTAACCTTGGGTGCTTAGCATGATAGAGATTTCTGACCTGATGTAAAATTAACTCAGCATCTCCGAATACTACTAGCTCCTCAATCTTCATGTCTTTGGCAACTCTTAAACCCAAAACAAGTGCCTAATATTCTACCACATTGTTTGTTGTTTCAAATTCAAGCTTAAAAGACAGAGCTATGGTCTCTTGGGTAGAGGAAATGAAAACTACCCTAGCCCCAACACTATCCCTAGAAGAGGCTCCATCAAAAAACATTTTCCAAAAAAAGATATTGGGAGGGGGATCTTCACAAGAGGTGATGGGTTTCTTTTTTATTTCAATAGGTGCTTCAGGTCCATCAGTGAGTTGTAACATACTAGTTCCTAGATCAATGTCTACTGCAAAAATGGGGTGGTTGGTCGGATTTGCTTCATCACTGATAATGTAAGCAAGTTGAGCTTCCCTGTAAAGCCTTCTATGCTCTCCCCCAAACACAAGAATAGTGGCATATGAAAGATCCATCTGCAACATGCCCCCCAGTATTTTAATCCAATATCTAGACAAGAGCATCCCAAACTTAGGGGGGACATCAGCAACCACAATATCCATGACCACACTTTTCATTGGCAACTGGAACAAGGAAACAACCAAGTCTTTGATAATCCTGAGGCACTTCACCTTACTGGAATCAAATGAGTATAGGTCATGGTAAGTTTTTGTAACCTCCAATCCGAGCTCCTCCATGACAATCTTAGGCATGAGATTGTGAGATGCCCCTGAATCCATCAAGCAATTGTGTAGCACATTCTCATGGATGTTCAATGAGGTATAGAAAGGAGGGGAGGAGTCATCTCTATCCTCCACCAAAGGTCCTAGTATGACAGCAAGCTTTTCATCTTGGAGGTTGATTGAATCCGTGGAATAATATGAAGGCTCAGGCTGCAACACTTTGGAGAGGTATCTTTTGAAATCCTCAATTTTAACTAGCTCCAAGAAAGGTACAGGGATTTTAATATTTTGAATCTCATTCTCATAGCTAAAAGAGGAGGGAGGCTTTAGAATCTCCTTGACTTTTGGGGTAGGGATCTTAACCATTGATTGGGGTTTTTGTGCCTCTTTTTATTTTTTACTAGTTGCCCCACTCTTAGTAGGATTCTCTTCTCTAGTAGGTTGATCAAGAATGTCAGGCTTTCCTTCTTTATTCTTGGACCTGAGGTTGTATCTATTTGGATTCCCATTGTTCCTTTACCCTTTATTCAACTCATTTAGTTGGCTATCCATGAGGTACTCTTCATATGCGGACTGGGTTAAATGAGGAGATGAGGAGGTGTCACCAAGACAATGGATTTCAAGATCAACATATTCTTCTTCTCCTTCTTGATCAATAACCAGGTTATTTTGGAGAGGGGCTTGGACTTTTTTTTATCGTCCCTACCCCTGTTTCTTTGATCTCTTTGGATGATATGAGGGGCATTATTTGGTCTTATGAAATTGCCCCTATTATCAACATTTTCGGGGTTCCTATAACTCTGCCTTCCTTACATTTCAATTTCTCCATTTCCGCAGAAAGCGATTTTACCATTTTTGTCAATTCATCCACTTGAGGGTGGGAAGCAGAGGAAACAAAGGTTGACGCTTCAAACCTACCCTTTCTTTTGTCTCTATCAGCCTTACTCCTAAGTTTTTCAACTTCTAATATATTGGATTCTAATTCAAGGGTTGCATCTTGCATATAAGCCAAGGAGGTAGCTCTTCTTTCTCTCAATAGGAGGCAAAACTTAGGATCAAAGGCACTAGCATAAGTAATCTTGGCAGAGGTTTATGTAGGCTTAATTTTAGTGGGAATCTTATTGTACATCTTATTAAATCTCTTCGAGAAGTTTGAAACAAATTCCCCTTATTCTCTCTTAAGTGACCCAAATTTTGTAATATAATAAAGGAAATATTTTTTATCCCCCCAATGTCTTAAGAATGAATCATCCATAGCCTCAATCCCACCAATAGATCCAAGATTTAATCCCCTGAACCATTTCCTAGCCTCGCCATCAAGGCTCTATACAAAAACTCACATCCAGACATCTTCATCTGCAATGTTTTGATTATCTGCATAACTATAAAAATATGAAAGGTGTTCTTTTGCGGTTATGTCTTCATCCCTTGTGAACTTGGGCATGTACTTAAGGTAGCCTCCAATTGGGAGATCATTCATAGGTTGAGGTAAAACAAGAGGGGAATATCTAGCAGCCACTATGTCAGCCATCTTGTTTCTGGGAGGATTAGCACCTGCCATTGGGATGTGAACTGTAGGAGAACTGGGTGGAGATGGAGTTGGGACAGGTATGACTGCAGTTGTGTTTCTGGGGGAAATGGGAAGTGATTGAGTATTGGTCAAGAATGATATAGGTTTCAAAGGAAAATAAGTTTCCCCCTCTTTGGATACAACAAATGTAATAGGATGAGGAGTAGGAAAGCCCAAAGTGGGAAAATATTTTAATCTTCTCGGTCTAAACGACTTTACAATAGCAGGGTAAACAGGAGTTTCAAAACTTTCTCCTTCCAATTGAAGACTTGTTGGTGATAGAATTCACTCCTGGATTGCAACAGGAGAAGAGCCCGACACCCATCAGTTTATGTCACGATTTGTTTATGAAAGGGGTGATCAAATGGAAGTTAACTCAAAGCAATATTGTTCTAACTCTGAAACTAGGCCAAGTATGCATGGGTAAGTGAGGTCTTAATCAAACTTCAGAAAGTGAGTTGTAGTAAGGGTGAATAGGAATAAGACTTGTATGAGAGAAATGAAAAGGTCTGTCGTAAACATCATGTCTCTAACAGACTGTAGGAGAAAACATCTAAATGCAAGATCTTCTTACATTCAAACGCCGAAAATCGGAGAATACAACAATGCGACAAAAAATCCTTTATCATAACATAGTTGCAATAATTCATGTGAATCAGTCAATCGTGAACTCCCTCGGTATGAGATGAAAACTAGATGGGGTAAGAAAATTGTTTTTCATTAACCAAGAAATCTTACATACAGATGCATAACCAGAGAACTAGAGACGTCTGCTAAAACTTTACAATCGGGAGCTTCGCTCTACCATCGATCCATTACAAAATGGAAAATTTGCCTATATATACTCAAAGAAAAACACAACAACGAAACAGAGACACTGTATTAAAAACATTGCGTCTGCATGTCCACTGACACTCTGCACATGCAGTCTCTGAACAATCGTGCACCTATGACAGACACAATTGAACTCCTGATAGTCTAGTGGATGAACCGACGTGCTTTTAATTCGTCGCCGAACTTTCCATTTATCGCAGAGACGATATCTAACTACCACCAACTACCTCAATAACTGCTTCCTTGGGACTGGGGACGACCTCGGTCAACTCTGTCTTCTGGGATGTGGCGGTCTCCTAATGGTGCCACCTAGATCAACTGAACAATCCTCCTTTGGATGATGCTTCATTGGACTACTTCACGGGGACCCCTATGGAAAACATGGATGAGGGTATGATGGGGGTGATGGCGAATAAATGGGAGTTGTGACATCGGATGAGGAATTCCATGGGGTATGGATAAGACACAGGTGGGAGAAACATGGAGCGTAGGGATACAAGTGAATGGTGGATGGTGCTGAGGTGGAGGTGACTGGGGGGAGAGACACATACCATGAGGGTGAGTGGATAGGTGACAGGGGAAGAGGGAGGTGATAAGTGATTCGGAAGAAGTGGGGGCAGATGCAAGGAGGAGTCGCCACGTTAACAGGGGGGGAGGGATGGTACAGAAGGTGACATGTTAGGAAGGGGGGCCCACATTAATATCACATCATTCTAGACCCCCCCCCGATTAAAATCAGAAAGGCAAGGGGGGTCTAGAATGAATCCCCAGCCATCGATCTAGGCGCTCTGATCACGGCCATTGGGGAGGTGTGCACCTGATTCCGAACCCCCCCCCCCTCCGCTTAAAGGTAGAATGGCAGGGGGGCTCCGAAATCTTCTCCCGACCGTAGATCTTGGCACGTAGATCCTCACCGCTCAGATCTACTCACTACTTAACCACAGGCACATTCGTGCCCCGATCTTAGGGTAAGTGGGTTTTTACCCGCCTCTTCACATTTTTCCCCCTTTACAAGAAATGTTGCTAACATTAGGCTCCATGGGGGATAGAGTCGTCCCTGTGATTCTCTAAGAACTCATTCTGGAGCTTCAATGTCTTATTGTTGGGCTATGGAGTCATTTATTAAGCCGAAAACAGAAAACAATATTTACAAAAACAGAGGAGCCATCTTTGGCTCAGAAAAAACATTTTTTCAAGAAATGACCATTTACTGGGCCATTAAAAAATTATTTTCCTTCCAAATCCTACAACTTGTAAGTGTTGTTTGAGAATACTTCGGAGATTTTGAAAGGCCCAATCCAGAGGGCATCAAAATTATTGTGTTTGCCTCTATCCTGCATGGGTTCATCCCACTTGAGCACTAGATCACCCAGCTCAAAATCTTTCTTCCTGCTCTTCCTGTCAAAGGCTTGCTTGATCTTCTGTTGATGACTGTAGGCCCTGTTCATTACCTGCTCCCTGATCTGTTGCACTTACACCATTTGATGAATTCTCCTACCCATATGGTTCAGTTCTCCTTCAAGGTCCTAAAATAATTTCACCACAGATAAAGCGAGTTGAGTAGGAAAAATAGCCTCTGTCCCATAAACAAGCTGGAAAGGTGAGGTGTTCAGGGACCTCTTTATGGTCACTCGTTCATCCCATAGAGCGAATTTGAGTTTTGAATACTAGGCCCTTTTATTGTCTTCCAATAATCTTTTAATGAGCTTGATCAGGCCTTTATTGGAAGACTCTGCTAGTCCATTTCCTTGAGGATAATAGGGAGTGGAGTGAACTAGTGAAATCTCAAATTGTTCACAGAAATTAACAAGAGGCTCAGACCTAAAAGAGGAAGCATTATCGGTGACAATTCTGCTAGGGCAGCCAAATCTGGATAAGATGTCCTCTAGGAAGATGATAATTACTTTGTGAGAAGTACTCTTGGTGGGAGCAGCTTCTATCCACTTGGTGAAATAGTCTGTCGCAGTTAGGATCCATATGTGTTGGTCACTTGAGGGGGGATGAATTTCTCCAATGAAGTCCAATCCCCACTGCTGAAAGGGTGTCGATGCTACTACAGGCTTTAGTGGCAGAGATTTGAGTTGCTGCTTTCCTGAGAACTTTTCGCATTTGATGCAAGCTGTTGGAGCCGCACTTGTTCTTTCACCCTGCCCGAATTTTCAAAGTCTGATACTTGAAATCTGAAGATGTTTTTCTTCTCTTTCCGAACATCATAAAGCTTTCAAATATTGTCACATGAATAGCGATGCGTTTTTGTGCTTTCAATAAAATTTCGTTTTTTCGCAAGAATGTTGCTCTCTTGTTTCATTTCGGGATGTCGCCAATTGGGCGTTTTAGATATTCGAATTTACAAGTCCCGAGTCGCGAAACTGCGAACTCACTCTTCCAAATTTTTTCACCCAAGGCATTAACTATGGTAAACCATTTAACCCTTGATTAGACGTCATCGGGGTTTCGTGACTCGGCATTCGTCGAGTCTAAATCTTTGTTTTTATCGCCCCGAGAGCCGGGAACGCGATAAATCTTTTTGGTAAGCCTTAGTCAAGAACCAAGAGTAAAAAACTAACCATCGTTAAACTTGGTTCTCGGCATATCGCTTCTCGGCACATCGCCTCTCGGCATTTCCTTTCATAAAGTTAAATTATCCAAAACCCCGATTCGCGAAATCGCGACATAATTATATTGAGCCTTAATGATCGCCGCATCGCAATATCGCGACTCGGCATATCGTTCTCCTAAAAACTGGTCTTCAAATTCCCGATTCACGATCCGGTGATTAAGTTAATCATATCATTAAGGATCCGCTACATCAT
>ML819520.1:77368-89342 GCA_009831015.1 Picea engelmannii
ATACCCTCATCTTCACATAGACTGAGATAGTCTTTTGGTGGTCCAAAAGCTTCCCAATGGGGAGGTGTGATCAGGGGATCAAATTTTGCTCAATTTTCAAAGTGCTCGGAATGAGACGAAAATAGTGCCATTGCGTCCGTCTCGTCTTCCTGATTCCGGCGGTATATTTACTTTCTCAAACGGAGTCCATATGGAGAAGATATCGTGATCTGTTCACCAAGCCAAACAGGCAAAATTTTTGGATGCTGACTGTACCTGTCCGTACAATCCGTATAGTCCGTACGGTGACATGGCAGGACTGTACAGGCCATACGATGATGACGTGGTAGTTTTGTATTGGTTGGTTGCTGGCGAATCGAGTGGTGACACGTGTCCGGTTGGTGGCAAGTAATATGAGGACACGTAGCCCAATCCATGGGTGCCACGTGTCCCCCTCATTATTGGTTTATTTGGTTGTATAAAAGTATATTGGGAGTCTGCAGGGTTCGACCCCCAGACCTCCCCCCATTGTAACACCTTCGCATGACCGCCCGGCCAATAGGCCACCATATGTTCCTTGTAATGGACATGGGTTCACATTTATTTATGTTTACAGTGTTGTATATCGGGCGGGGGGTCGGGTCGGGGCTAAGCCTCGGCCCGTGGTCGTTTTGTATTAACATATGACTGGACCATATGTGTTGTAGCCCGACCATTGAATGCGCGCGGTTGTTTGGTAACCCATGGTTCCATTGTAATATATGTGACCATATAGTATATGGGCGGTGTTAACAAAATTGCACGCGGGTTATAAACATTAACCCCGATTTTAACATATAAACTTTTGTATGTGCGCGCAGGAGTCGGTTTACACGGTTTTCAAATGGTTAAACCACCATTTGCCAGCGCGCGAGGTCACATGGCCATATGCCCAGGTGCCGAGGCGGTTAGGGGTTGGCGTGCCCTTAACAGTCCTACGGTTTGCACCATTGGCACGGTTGTGCCCGGTGCTGGGTTTTTATGCTTAAAAGAGCGTGTGAGCTAGGTTCAATCAAGGGGGCTGCGAATTGTAGAACCAGAGACAGCGAGCTTGGAGAAGGAGACTTCCAGGAGGCCTATCTTTCTCATTTTTTGACCGATTGAGGTGCCGAAAGAGCCCAGACATGGGTTTTGGGATGCTGGGAAGCCATTGGAGCAGTCGGTTTGTCAATTTGAGCATTGTAAGACATGTTTTTGAGCACTTTTTGAGCAATTAATAATAACGATCCATTGGAAGCTAGACCAGGAGATGTAGCCCATAAGAGGGGTGAACTCCTTTATCAATTGTTGTGCATATGTGTTTATGTTCAATGTTTATGTTGTTGTCTATGTGTATTTTGCATAAGTAATCCTTAATTTATGTGTTGCAAACTGATCCTGTTGCTTTAAACACATAACATTTCACTTGCAATAATTATTCAAGTTTTTCAAGTCTTCTTCAATTTTAGATCATCTGAACACTTCCATCTCCCTTATTCCCATTTCTTTTGCAGCCCTCATACCTAGAACAAGAGTTTCGTAATTTGCCACATTGTTGGTGGTTTCAAATTCCAGCTTGTATGACAGGGACATGGTCTCTTGACAAGGCGATATGAAAACTACTCCACCGCTAGCACCTATACTGGAAGAAGCTCCGTCAAAGAACATCTTCCAAACAGAAGTGGTCGAAGGAGGTATATCCTAATTAAGAATGGGATTCTTTCTAACCTGTAAAGGGGCATCAGGATTTTCAGTGACCTGCAACAAACTAGACCCCAAATCAGTGTCAAGTGCAAAGATGGGATGATTGGTGGGGTTTGCTTCATCACTGACAATATAGGCTAGCTAAGCTTCTCTGTGCAACCTCCTGTGTTCCCCCCCAAAGACTAGAATGGTGGCATATGTGAGATCCATCTGTAATGTTCCTCCAAGTCTTTTAATCCAAGACCTAGACAACAACATGCCAAACTTGGGGGGAACATCTGCTACCAAAATGTCCATGACCACACTCTTCATTGGTAGCCAAAATAAAGAGACCACCAAGTATTTGATGACTCCAATACATTGCACCCTCCTTGAATCAAAAGAGTACAAATCATGATAAGCCTTTGTCACTTCCAGTCCCAATTCTTCCATGACTATTTTGGGCATAAGGTTGTGGGAAGCTCCTGAATCCATGAGGCAATTATGCAACACTTTATCATGTATGTTCAGGGAGGTGTAGAAGGGAGGGGATGAATCATCTATGTATTCCACCATGGGACCTAGGGTGACTATTGGATTTTCATCTTGAAGGTTCACTGAGTCAGAGGAAGGTTGGGGGGACTCAGATTGTAGCAGTTTGGAGAGGGACCTTTTGAAGTCTTCATTTTTAACTAGCTCTGAGAGGGGGACAAGAATTCTAATCTTTTGAATCTCATGCTCAAAATTAAAGGAGGAAATAGGCTTAGGAGATTCCCTTACCTCAGAGACAAGTTCTTTGACTACTGGTGAAGTATTCTAAGTTTTCTTTTCTTTAGTAGTGGTTGTTGCAGATTTAGTAGGCTTTTCTTCTATGAGGGGTTGATCTTGGCTGTCAAAGTTTCCTTCTTTCTTCTTTGACCTAAGAGGGTATTTTCTAGAGGTGTTGTTGGAATTTTCTCCTTTACCTAACTCATTGATTTGAATGTTCATAAGGGATTCTTCATATGCAGACCGAGTCAAATGGGGAAAAGGGGAAGTTTCTTCAATACAGTGAATTTTGGGGTCAAGCTCATCTATCTCCTCTCCTTCTTCATAAGAAACTAGGTTATTTTGGAGGGGGGTTTGAATCCTTTGATCTTCTCTGTCTTTCCCCCTTTGTTCCCTTGGGAAAGCCTGAGGCACATTGTTATTAGGTCTCCTGAAACCTCTACTATCATCATTCTAGGGATTTTTGTACATGGGCTTCCCTTCTAACTCCCACCTTTCCATCCTGGCATAAAGTGATTTTAGAACTCTAGTTGTCTCATCTGTCTGAAGGGGTAGGGGAGAGGAACTAGATGGGGAGACTTCAGGCCTCTTCCTGGATATGTTTCTATCAGCAGTGTTCCTGAGTTGGTCAACAACCAATATGTTAGATTCTACCTCCACGACTGCATCCTGCATGTGGGCCAGAGTAGTGGCTCTTCTTTCCCTCAACAGGAGGTAGAAATCGGGATCAAAGGCGTTAGCATAAGTGATCTTTGCAGAGGCTTCGGAGGGTTTTATCTCAGCAGGGATTTTATTGTACATTTTATTGAATCTCTTGGAGAAGTCAGAGACAGACTCTCCTTATTTTCTCTTCAAAGACCCAAACTCTGTCATGTAATACATGAAGTCTTTTTTATCTCCCCACTGTCTCAAAAAGGAATTATCCAAAGCTTCGATCCCATCAATAGATCCAGGAGGTAGGGCCTTAAACCATTTTCTAGCCTCGCCTTGAAGACTATGGACAAAAATCCTCATCCATACGTCTGCATGCATGATAACATTATCATCTGTAAAACTGTAAAGGCTTCTAGATGTTCTTCTGCAGTTATGTCCCCCTCGCCTGTAAAATTGGGCAGCTGCTTGAGGTAACCATCTACTGGGAGGGCATTAAGAGGCTGAGGTAACACAAGGGGAGCATACCTAGCGGCTATAATAGCCTCCATTCTGGTCATAGGGGGATTTACTCCTGCCATGGGAATATTAAGTGAAGGAGAACTCAGAGGAGAAGGGGTGTGAATAGGGGATACCGGAAATGAGCTTCCTGGAGGAAAGGGAAACAATGGGGAATACAAAGAGAGAGCTAAGGGACCTGAATGGGCAGACGCTCCTCTCTGTGAAGTAATAGTAACAAGAGGAGGGGTGGTGAAATATTCTAAGGTCCGGGGTCTGCACCAAGGTACAACTTCCGGGGAGAGGGGAGTGACAAGGATTTCTCCTTCTAATGCTAGACTAGGAGGGGAAAACTCAACAAGAACACTCCCGGAATTCAGAAAACAGGAAACCTCAGAAACAAGTTTGCTAAGAAACTGAGAATAAGAAAATGGAGTTTTTACGGAAGGAGGTGGCGAATTACCTGGCTCAGCGGCGAAGCTTTCTCCTTGAGAGGCCTTCCCTTTTCTGATGATCACCTCTGGATCCACTTCAGGTGTGGATAGAGGCAACTGAGGATGGGACGGCGTGTGTCTGCCACTGGAAGCCACAACTAATCACAACAGGTTCGTCGCAGTGGAGTCGTCACAATGGAGTAGGCAGATGCACAGTAGCAATATTCAAGGGCTCTGATGCATGATGCACCTTCAGAATCAGAAGCTCAATGTCATTTAATCCCAGGGAAGATTTTCAACTCCATCCCCGGCAACGGCGCCAAAAATGTTGGCGACGAAAGTCACTCCTGGATTGCAGCAAGAGCAGAGCTCGACGCCCATCAATTTATGTCACGATTTGTTTATGAAAGGGGTGATCGAATGGAAGTTAACTCAAAATAATATTGTTCTAACTCTGAAACTAGGCCAAGTATGCATGGGTAAGTGAGGTCTTAATCAAACTTTAGATAGTGAGTTGTAGTAAGGGTGAATAGGAGGAAGACTTGTATGAGAGAAATGCAAAGGTCTATCGTAAACATTAGGTTTCTAACATACTGTAGGAGAAAACATCTAAACGTAAGATCTTCTTACATTTAAATGCAGAAAACTGGAGAATACAACAATGCGACAATAAATCCTTTATCATAACATAGTTGCAATAATTCATGTGAATCAGTCAATCATGAACTCCATCAGTATGAGATGAAAGCTGGATGGGGTAAGAAAATTGTCTGTCATTAAACAAGAAATCTTACATACAAATGCATAACCAGAGAACTAGAGACGTCTGCTAAAAAATTACAATTGGGAGCTTTTCTCTACCATCGATCCATTACAAAATGGAAAAATTGCCTATATATACTCAAAGAAAAACACAACATCGAAACCGAGACACTGTATTAAAAAAATTGCATCTGCATGTCCACTGACACTCTGCACATGCAGTCTCTGAACGATCATGCACCTATGACAGACGCAATCGAACTCTTAACAGTCCAGTGGATGAACCAACATGCTTTTAATTCGTCGCCAGACTTTCCATTTATGGCAGAGATGATATCTAACTACCACCAACTACCTCAATAACTGCTTCCTTGGGACTAGGGACGACCTCGGTCAACTCTATCTTCTGGGATGTGGCGGTCTCCTAATGGTGCCACCTAGATCAACTGAACAGTCCTCCTTTGGATGATGCTTCATTGGATTTTTGCGCGGGGACCCCTATGGAAGACATGGATGAGGGTATGACGGGGGTGATGGCGAATAAACGGGAGTTGTGACATCGGATGAGGAATGCCACGGGGTATGGATAGGACATAGGTGGGAGCAACATGGAGCGCAGGGGTACAAGTGAATGGTGGATGGTGCTGAGGTGGAGGTGACTGGGGGGAGAGACACATACCATGAGGGTGAGTGGATAGGTGACATGGGAAGAGGGAGGCGGTAAGTGATTTGGAAGAAGTGGGGAAATATGCAAGGAGGATTTTCCACGTTAACAGGGGGGGAGGGATTGTACAGAAGGTGACATGTCATGAAGGGGGCCCCACATTAATATCACATCATTCTGGACCCCCTCCGATTAAAGCCAGAAAGGCAAGGGGGGTCCGGAATGAAGCCTCAGTCGTCGATATGGGCACTCTGATCGCAGTCGTTAGGGAGGTGTGCGCCCGATTCTGGACCCCCCCCTCCGCTTAAAGGTAGAATGGTGGGGGGGCTCTAAAATCCGCTCCCGACCGTAGATCTGGGCATGTAGATCCTCGCCGCTCAGATCTACTCGTTGCTTAACCACAGGCCTAGTCATGCCCCGATCTTAGGGTAAGTGGGTTTTTACCCGCCTCTTCACATTTTTCCCCCTTTACAAGAAATGTTGCTAACAAGACTAGAAGGGGGAAGTTCAGCAGGAAATATTCCAAAATTTAAACTTCTGGAAACTCCAACAGATGATATAAAAGGAGAATTAGATACAACTACTGGAGTTTTAAAAGAAGAATCATGTAAATCACCAGAGTCACCTGGTACAACATCTGAAAGTCCTTGAGAGGACTTTCCTTTCTTGATAATATTCTCTGGGTCAGATTTAGGTGTTGCTAGAGGCATCTATGGAGTAGACCTCATGTGTCTACCTTTAGGAGCCACAACTAAAACAGTGGAGTCACCATGTGCAAGTTGCAATCTTCAAGGTATTGATTTATGATGCACCTTCAGAATCAGAATTTCTTTGTCGTTCAATACCAAGGAAATGTATTCAATTCGTTCCCCGACAATGGCACCATGAAATCTTAGCACTGAGATTTACCCTCAAATTGCAAGAGGATAAGCCCAGTACCCATCAAAATCTTTGGTGGATGTTGGTTTTATGAGTGGAGGTCAAATGGACAAAACTCAATACAAGAATGATTTTAACACAAAAACTGGACAAGCAATGAATATGGAAGTGAGGGCCTCATTAACTTCAGTCAGTGATTTGAGTTTAAGTGTGAGCAGAAGGAAGACTTGGTGAGAGAGGTGAACAAGACTGCTATGGGAATCCGACTTTCAAGCAGCTTGGTGAAGAAAAAATCAAGCTCAAGAGCACTCTTGAACTCAAGTTTCATACAATTAAATATGTCACAGCAGCATAATAATCAAACCTACATTATCATGCAACTACAACAACTCGACTGGATCCTCCATGCCCGAGCCTTTCAGTGTAAGGGGGAATGGGATAACAAGGAAGTTGAGCAGAGAACTCTTGAACTCAAGTTTCAGACACTGAAATATGTCACAGCAGCATAATAATCAAACCTACATTATCATGCAACTACAACAACTTGAATGGATCCTCCATGCCCGAGCCTTTTAGTGTAAGGGGGAATGGGATAACAAGGAAGCTGAGCAAAGCACTCTTGAACTCAATTTTCAGACACTGGAATATGTCACAGCATCATAATAATCAAACCTACATTATCATGCAACTACAACAACTCGACTGGATCCTCCATGCCTGAGCCTTTCAGTGTAAGGGGGAATGGGATAACAAGGAAGCTGACTAAAACTGGTCACAATAATACTATAATCAAACCTACATTACAATAGAACTACAACCCTTGACTCGATCCTCCATGCTCGAGTGCTTTAACCTAGTTTTTACAAAGATATGAGAGAAGTTGACTTCTATTAATGCGAAAGTCTCAATTTTGATACATAACCAGAGAACATCTCATGCATCAAAATATTACAAAATAGGGAGCTCTACTCAACCAGTTGAAAACCTTAAAAAAATCTTGAACTGATCTATTTATACTCAGATCAGTCCACAACTACCAAGAGTGTGATCTGGCCATTCCATTCAAAGCCTTTAGTCTGCACCTTCTTCTGTCAGACTGTGCATGCATCCTTCTGTCAGATGCGAGCTCATATCAACATGGGCCTGCAGGAAAATCCATCCACAGGGGTACCTCGGGTTGATGGTTTTGTCTCCACGACCATACCTTCCATGCCTTTTATTTATGGAGTGAGTCGAGGTTTCAACCGCCTTTCCTTTTTCATTAACTTCCTTCTCTCGGGATCACAACAAGGCTTAATGCCTAGGGGGCGTCCATGCGTTGCTCTTGGATTAGATGTTATATAAGCACGTGATTGTGGGGCCGTCAAAGGCGGTTTGGATTCACACCGCTTTTGAGCCCGCAATTCACCACCTTCCACCACGTAGCTCTTTTACTATACCATGGTTTGAATTGCAGGACCGCTCAAGAATTTTATCGTTTGAGCATGTTTCTTCCCCGCAATGAAACATGGTCGTTGATCTAGTCGCAATCTATGATCTGGTCACTTCTGCTGAATTTAGTGCCACCGTTGAAGCTTATCTGCCTGCCAATTTTAGGATCATTCTAACCGTGTTGGGAGATGGTGCTAATTTTGGCACTAAACAAGAACACTTCCTGGAGGATGATCTGACGTGGTGGCTTGACATCACTATGTCGACGTGTCATGAAAAGAGAGGTGGCACACGTCACTTGAAAACAAGCGGATGAAATTACCAAAGGTGTATGGACTGAGTGCCACGTATCACCACCATATGGATGCAGGTGTCATGACTAATAAGGGTTCCACATGTCTACGTTGATGACTTCCATGTACTTTGGACATCGGAGCTTGAGAGGGGTATGCATGTAGAGATGCCATAATTATGGGCTTGGAGTGATGTGGCAACCTGAAATGAATGTTGAAGCTCCGAAGAGAACGACGAACGTCTATCTGAGGAGGACACACGACGCTTGATTCTTAACTCCAGGAGAAAACGCTCCGGATGAAACCAAGAGTCGAGATGCTAAAACTCCTGAAGCCCATATTTCCGAAGCAAACTACCACTATTAGATTTGGATGGACACGCGACAACGATCCACGGACTTCGGGAGAAAATGATTTAGATGAAAGTGAGAGGGAAGGAGATAAAACTCCCGAAGTCCAGATTCCCAAAGTATATATTGACCATATGATGGAGAAGGATGTGTGTCACTTGCTCTACAACTCCGGGGCTTATGCCTAGCCACTAATCCTCACACAAATTTGACATGCCTAATACACGTGATCCATTGATCTGATCACGATCTACGAACTGGGAAAGCCCCACTTTTGCTACCATGCATCGCTCTTGGATGGACCTTGCTTCCCGCTGCAAAGATCAATGGGTCACAATTACTTCAGGAGTTCGGGCTTCGGCTCTTCTGGACCTTTCAATGCATAACTCCCACAATCCTTCGAAGTAAATCTTCCGAAATGAGGGATCTGGTGACGCGTGGCCTCTTGATTTGGACGACCAATATTTACTTCGAGACCTTTAGTACTTCAGGGATTTTGGTGATATTGTTGCCAAGATCAACAGTCCTCGTTGGTTCGAGATCAACGGCCCACGATTATTTTTGGAGTTCAGGCTTTGACTCTTCAGGACCTTGGCACACTCCTCAACTGGAAAATCCTGCAGCAAATTTTTCCGCGACTCATATCTGGCACCGCGTGTCCCCTTGATCGATGGCTCATATTTGCTTTAGGTTTTGGGACTTCAAAATTTTTTGGACGAATAACTCTTACAATCCTCCAGAGTCCCAATTTCTGAAATGCTTCCCTACCATCGATCTCTCCCCAATGATATCTGACGGACCAGACTTAACCTTTTCTTGATCTTTAATCCTAGGGCTTCTGATTGACGCCAAAACTCACGCAAATTTATAATTATGAATACCTGAGGGCCGCTAAATTGAAATTCATAGGGGATCTCCTCCATTGAAAACTAAACCTACTTGTTTCTTGTGTTTCAAGCCCGAAATGGACTATTCTGAAAGCTGCGCTTTGTACTCATGGATGTTAGCTATACAAACAAAGGACTTGGATGACCCGATGTGAGCTCAATCAATAGAAAATAAGATGACCAACAATTTGGACCAAAAATCACGATATGCATTCATCCTTTAAAGAAAAAAGAGAAACCTTAATTCAAGGATCAGTCAAACAAGATGCTAAGGAAAACCAGATCATTGATCAGAAAGGGGAATGAATTTATCAATCAGAAGGGGGGGGGAACCTAGGAATGGTATGCGGAAAAGAGAGAGGTGAAGCATGGGTGAAAACTTGGGTTTTCTCAACAAACACATACGGTCTTTGACAACTTTATGTGATAACAACATGCATGGATCCTGAGGTACAAACACATAGATTTGTATGTAAGAAGAGGAGACAAATATGGTGTTGTCTCGATATGCATGCCATGAGGTATAATGACTACACCTAGGCAAATTTATACTCATTTTTCTTGTTTTCTCACAAGGAGTATGAATTTGAAGTCTATTTTATGATCATAGGTCATTTGTAAAAGTATTAGTCCATATTTCCATTAATGAGCACCATAGTGCATCGTTTGGCATGTAAAGAGGGTGAAATTAAGCCTACTCAAAATTTGGTCAAATTTATACTCAAATTTCTCAGAATTTCACAAGGAAATCAATGGTGAACTCATTTTATTGGTTTGAGTAGCATAATTAAAGAGAGTCCATTAAACTGGTGTTTTGTAAGTCCATGTTGTAATGTAATTTGGAATTTTGAGATGGTGAATAATAATCTTATTGTCTAAAGGGACTTGAAGATGAAGCAATATATGTCATCAATATATGTAATTTGAGTTCTTTTACTTTTTGCTATTTCATCTCATAAATCTGCAAAATTAATCATCATTTTATGAGTTTTGGATAAGGAGCACAACATCATTTTCTGCAAATCACCTCAACACGATCAAGAATCTATTTTGAATCAAGTTAGATCCTATATGTATATTATAAAGGATTTTCAGATTAAGTGGTATCTAAGGATTTTCTGATCAAGTGGTATCAGAGCTAGTTTTGACATGAATTTGCAAGTTGTTGATCCAAGACTTAAGTTGGTGAAGTTTTTGGAAGACTCTTATTAAGAGGGAAAAGATGATTAAATCTCTCATGAAGTTTTGGCTGCAGAAGAATATTGATCGGTAGATCCAGAAGGAGAATGCAGTTGCAAACTCTTGAGGAAGAGAAGTAGAAGCTACAAGATCGACTGATATGTCAAGAGGAATTTCATAAAGGTATTTTTCATGAGATGGAAAGGAAGCTACAGATCATGAATCGAGTATTGGCACTATCAACATCAATCCATGAAGATTGGAAGGATGAGAATGTAAAGTCTACAATGAAAAAGGGACTATCTCTTTCAAAGAGCATTATTGAGAAGGATGACTCCTCATATTATTATTTTTCTCATCAAGATGGAGAATGCTCGAGGATGACTGAAGAAAATAGAAATTCATATGAAGAGTTCCTTCATAAGCAACTAATCTTACCTTCCAGTCCAAAGAAAGGTAACATGTGTAAGATATCTCCAAAGAAATATGTGCACTCTAAAGAGGAAATGAAGA
The DNA here is from genome assembly GCA_009831015.1 of Picea engelmannii. Taxonomy (NCBI): domain Eukaryota; kingdom Viridiplantae; phylum Streptophyta; class Pinopsida; order Pinales; family Pinaceae; genus Picea; species Picea engelmannii. The sequence goes on from ML819520.1 coordinate 88,358, forward strand.
CGTTTCCCACTGATAAATGGCCTATCTATCCATGTGCTTCATGTGGAACTAATAACCATGATATGGATAAGTATCGAAGAAGACATTTTGTGCAAGAAAATACCTCCAAGAAGAAGTATAAAGGTAAAAATATCTCTCAAAGCAAAGGAAAAGGGGAATGAAAAAAAGGGATCTTGGTTCCAAGATGGGAACAAAATAATTTGCTCTTATTTTGGTAAGAGTGGACATCATATTGAGAAATGTTGGACACTTTACCCACACTAATGTTTGAAGCAAAACTGGAAATATGTAAAGGAACTTACAAGAAGACAAGAAGCGACCCCAGATGAAGTTAATTGTCTTACTGAAGGATTTGAGAAAGAATACTTTCTAATGGTTGGTATTAATAAAGTGATATATGAAGACATCGAGGAATGGTTTATGGACAGTGGCTCATCTCACCACATGATTAGGATGAGATCAATATTTCCGACTTTCTTAGATTCTAACATAGATTTCTATGTAGGATCTTGAACTAACACCAGACAAGCAATAAGAGGGTATGGATATGTAAGATTCTAGTTAGACTCGGGAGGATTTCTTGGAATAGAACATATGTTGTATGTTCCATATTTGAAAGTAAACCTACTCTCAATTGCATATTTTGAAGATGAAGATTATGCAATCACATTCCAGAATGGCCAAGTACTTTTGTATTCAAGGGAAGTTGCTATAGACACATCATGTTGGACAACTGAGAGGGGGGGGTGAATCAGTTGTTACCAGGCTTAAACAATTATGCTTCTTTTAAACTCTTTGCTGAGACACTAAATGATAATCACAATAATGCAGGGAAATAGACAAAAATTCAGCATCAGTCACACATATGAGAAACATAGAGACAGATATTTCTTGAGGAAACCCATACAGGGTAAAAACCTCTTTTTCTTTATATGATAAGTAATAGTTACATTCTTCACATTATCATACATATGAGCACCAACTC
>ML819521.1:68839-82075 GCA_009831015.1 Picea engelmannii
AAAACCTTTAAAGAATCTTATTGTGTTTTTTATATCTACCGTTCTTAGGATTTTGCTTAGATTGTCGTCCCCTCATTTTTGAGCTAAGCATGGAAAATTTGTCAGCTTTCTTTCTTCTTCCATCCCACATCCGAATATGTTTGCTTGTTTCTAGCTGGACTCCCTTGAGAGCGTTAGAGTTAATTACACATTACTAGTGTTATAATACCCAAACGAAAAATTCTTGATGGCTGCCAATGGTAGATTTCTATATTGAGGGCTCCCTCCCTTGGGAACCTTTTCTATCCCATTACCTTCACTAAAGTAGTCCCATTCAGAATTCAACTACTTACAGCTTCCATCCTCCGGGAGTACTGGTTTACCCTGGAAATCAGGCTTCTCGTACCTTCTCTTCGTTCCTGGCGAATTCGGTCATGCCAACTGCATTTTACCTTTGTTTACCTCAACTGCGTTTTACCTCGTTGAACACCTCAGCTGCGTTTTACCACAACGGTTCCTCTGATGCGACTAACCTCTGCGCGTGGACCTCAGATACCACTCAGCTACCTCGTTGGAGAGAATTTCAGAGTACAACGCAGTGTATCTGCGCCTCCCTCACCTTTCTTGTTGACTGTCTTCAAGGTTCTTCGTTTTACGCAACAAGCTTACCGTTCCATGCTCAACGTTTTTTCTGTATTGTTCAACAATTTATCCTCTCCCTTCACAACATATTCTTCCCTTAGAATCAATGCGTTTCATCTATCCACTCAGATCTCCAACTTTTAACCACAAAAAACAGTGTTTTTCCCCACTTTAATTGTTGAAATCCGGTGAAGAGTGAATATTTGTGCACCTTTAGATTGGGGATCTTTCATGTGCTCATCTCTAAACCTTGGGACTTTTCCCCACCTAATTAAAGCACCTTATTCTTATTAGTGTAATTCATAGATTGTTAATGATGGTGGTAGAGTCAATCATTATGAAAGGCATTAAGCTAGAATAAGTAGCATAAATGCTTATGCAACTAAGATGTCACGTTAAGGTTCATTAAATAAAGTCATTAGTTTATTATGTTTTAGTCAGATGGAAAAATTTAGATTGTTTATGCTTCCCTCTCTCTCTCTTTATGTAGGATGAGATAAAAGAAAACTTAGTAATGATAGACTTTTGGAAAAACAAATCCTAGAGTAAGGAAGTGATTGAAAGAACATTGTGGATTAGAATAATAATATGTTAGTTGATGGTTGTTTAGAACGTTGGCGCTCAATTCCACCATGGGATTTAGGTCTTGATGCGTTTAGACTTTGCGTACACCAATTTATATGTGTTAGTGACTATTTTGGAGTTGGGCACCTGTGCTTATGGAGTTTTATGGTGGATTTATTTTAGACTTTTGCGCATTTAAAAAGTATTGAATGTAGCTACCCTGCGTCGATGATTATCTTGATTGATTTTAGAGTGCCTTCGTTTATAGATTTCACATAATGTATGATCGTTAAGATTTGGACTTCTGGCGCAATGAATTTCATGCCCAGTATGATGGTTTAGAAATTTTTCATGATTACACCTTAGTTCACTTCCTACACTTGTGACCATGCAACAATATGATTTCATTATGAGTGGATCATTTGCACACAAAGATCGATAAGTAGATATGTTAACTTGGCACTGGGTCATGTTCTTACCTTAATATTGATGTTGATTTTTGTAATTGATGAATGATTTAATCGAGGGCCTGGAAGACAAGGGTACTTGGGCTTACAGGTTGTTTGGGTGATCTTGACATCATCAACACTCCCATCATGAGTAACAATAACTGGTTGTTTTCCAACATGTTTGATAGTGGTTGGAGGTTTTGACCCTTGTTTATAAGGATCAACATGAGGTTGATGCTCTTGGGGGGAAGTGCTTGTAACTGAAGCACTAACTGCATTCGGGATTACCTGAGTGGAAAACAACGATACCGATAATCCAATAGTGAGACCTAGAAGGCTCAAAGTAGCGATGTGAGGAGGACCAATGTTTCCATAAGAAGGAAAAACAAAAGGTTCCCCTAGAGTAGAGGTTCCTTCATTGGTCATTTCAGGAACTGACGCCATTAAAAACAAAAATCCAATCTAGAGTCCTCTAAGGAAAACAAACAGCACACACTAAAAATCTAGTAAGCAAGCAAACAAACAAAACCTTCTCACAATGAACGCACTAGTTGGTGATGAAATCCAACGTCGTGAGAACAATGTAAGAAGGGGTTGAGATAGAGTGGGTGGAAAAGTTACGTTGATGACCTGCTTAACGGACTTACACCCTGGTGCAAGCTCCCACACATAATCGTGGGTGTACCCTCCAAGGAGCCCGAGTGAGTTTGGCCAACGCCGATTCCAGGTACCGTGAAGACTTGCCCCTCCACAGTCACCTCGTGTAAAGAACCTAGAGAGATAGGCCACTAAGGTTACCAATCACTACAGTGATGCCTGGGGAAACAATGGACAGTCCAATCCACATGCAAGGGCAGGGTATCTAGCCCGAAATCAACTTGAAAGACTTCCACTCATCATTGTGGGTATACCTCTCAAGCGACCCCCATAAAACATGTAATCTTTACACCAAGACCAACAAAGCAGGGTGAGTAACTCTGCTAGTCTCAATGCGACCTCGTGATTGACCCTTGTGTTAGAAGGGCTTCCCAGGACAAAATGTAATAAGTGGATTTAACCGCTCCCTAACTCAAGATTCTATGTTTGTTTGTAACTTTGGAAAGTTATCATTCACACCTATTCCAAAGCCCTACAACTAATCTAATGTAGGTTTGCTACCAGAAAGTATAAAAAATGTCTAATCAGTTTTTTATAAGTGCTTTATTTTATGGCTGTTGTTACTCAAAAGGAAGATGGCGTGGACAATATGGTGTTTTGACCAACTCGAAAATTATGCAAAGATATGAAGATGCAATATTTTCATTTCGATGAAAGTTGTGCTACGAGAAGGAGAAAACATTTACCATTCCCATATGCACGATGTCCCAAAATATATTAAACTCATCAATATCAAGATTCTCAAGAAATGAGAAAAGGGTACTGAACACCAATGCACGATTCATGGCCCCCCCCGGCCATGAGGGGGAAATTTTTCATAATTTAAGATAAAAAAAATGCCAAGAATCATGCAATTTCGCTACTTCAAATGCAAGGATGCCCCCAATTTAATATAAAGCAAGAAATTAAATATTTTTGTTTCAAAAATTTCACTAAAAGAAATAATGAACTTTCTTAAAACAAAGAAACCCAAACTAAAAGTTCTCTTTGAAAGCGAACTATTCAGAAGAAATCTGATCTTTCCGTAAACAATTCTAGAGAAAACACATGCTTTGTAATTGAAAGACACTCAAAGCAAGAGACTAATCCTTCAAAACCGAACAAAGCAAAGATGGATAAAAGCAACTCAAAGAATGTCAAGAAGACTGTAAATAGATCAATATAGGCTCCAAAAGTTCAATCCAGCTCTTCAAAGAAAAACTGGGCATCAAAAAATGACAAGACCCAATCCAAAAAATTTTACAAACAAGTTTGCAGGCTGGCAGTGTATTATAGTGCGAGAATCAAAGATTCTCACAGGCTGAACAAAGGTTTACTGTGAGGGGTTCGCACTGGACTTAACACTAGGGTGAGAACTTAGGTGTTTCTCGCAAGCCACTGAAGGGTACAGTGCGAGAATGCCTGTAAACAAGCAAAAATTTGAAAAAGGACTAAATTTGAGTGAACTTTCAGATCCAGAGAGTCTGGATGGATCTCCCACAAACTCAGACACCAGAAAACAAGCAATCAAAGCAAGGGAAACTAGACTAACTGGGAAACAATTCGTTCCCCAGTGGAGTCACCAATTTTGTTATCGGACTAATTGGTAGGTGCGGACACTAACTGATCTCCCTAGATCCACCTAGATCTAGAACAAAACACACCAGAACATGACGCTTTCCTTAAGTTTTAAATATTGAATTTACTAACTAAAGAGGAATGGGTGACATACCATTTAAATGTCACTTCCTCTCGCCATCGCCATCCTAGCTCCGTTCCAACGCTCATACAATGATGATCCTGCAAAAGAACGCAACCAACCAAAGTGATAGCGATAGCATAAACTCAATATAAACCTATGTATGTGATCAAGGAATCATACAATAAAACACAACAAGATTTATAGGAAAGAATCATATTACTGTATCATATTAAACGTGAAAGAGAGATTACAACCATGGCCTTGATGTCGTAAGGTCCCTTCCAACTATCCTTCATTCCCCACACACTTTCACTCCAAGAATTTTGACAGCACAGATCTGATACTATTCACAATCTATCTTGACAAAGTGGCTCATCTAGCCAAGCTAAAAGTCTCCAAAGCTCAATCCAATCCAAGCTAATCCAAAAAGCTCCAAAGCTAACCAAAGCTAACTTTCTCCATGAGAAATCCTCTCCTTTTATAAGTTGAAGAGGATAAGGTGAGGAGGTTAGGATGATCCCACTAAATCATGAAAGCGATTAAGATCCAAACCATTCGGATGCCACCTCACCATGGAAGTTTCTCCTTCTAGAAGATTCGAGAAAACACTTGTTTTTCCCACGTGTAGGCATTCTCGCACCCTGCCTATAGAGCAACCTGCGAACCTCTTGCAACCCAACTATGGTGCAACCTGCGAGAATCAGGCATTCTCGCACCCTGCCTATATAGAAACTTGCGAACTTCCTTTTTTACAGGGTTTTTACTAGGGAAAATGCAACTTCTTTTCTCAGGAAAAGTTCTTCTCCCTTCTCTCTTTAGGAACTTAGGCCACTGACCCCTTTGAAGGCAACAAATAGGTTTACATCATTAACGATCATAGGGATGACGAAAATAATGTGTAACATCTGTCCCTTCCCATGTTTGTGCAGACTATATTTTCTGTGTATGGTACCCGATTTCAAGTTCACCTGGTACCTAGAGCCCTCTTCTTTTTCTTTTACTGAGAGTTGCGAGGCAGCTGGTTGTTATAATACAATTTCAACCGGATCTCATTTACCAAACCTTCTTTCCATTCTCCATTAAGGGTCTTCAACTGCGCAACTCCTCCTTCTGTAACATAGGCAACCTCAAATGGACCTAGCCAATGTGTCATGAACTTACCTGGATGCTTCATGAACTTCTTGTCATATAAAAATACCAAATATCCTTTCTTGAATGCCTTCCTCTTGATGTGTTTGTCATGATAATCCTTTTCCCTTTCTTTTTGTACCTGTTGATGAAATCCTGCAATAAACCTGTCTTCCTCTAGTTCCAGTAATTGTACAAGCCTGTCTTGAACAACTACCCTTTCATCCATACCTGTAAATGCTGGAATTATTAGACTAGGAACCAAGTATTCCATAGGTACCACTGCTTCCAAGCCATATACCAACTTAAATGGGGTCTGTGTTGTTATATTCTTGGAAGTAGTTCTATAAGCCCATAATATTGCTGGAATTATTAAATCCCAATCATCTCTGTTGACAATACAAATATTAGTCAGTGCTATCTCCAAGATCTTATTGAAAGCTTCGATTGTACCATTCACATGTGGGTGGTATGGAGTGCTCTTCTGATGATGAACTTCAAATTCCTGAGTCAAGGCTTCAATATTTTTGTTGATTAAGTGTGTGCCTTGATCACTCATGAGGATCTTCGGGCATCCAAACCTGGTTATAATATCCTCAAAGATGAACTGTGCATTTGTAGCTGCACTACAGTCCTTAACTTCTCTTGCTTCTTCCCATCTGGTCAAATACTTTGTCGTAGTGATAATTTATCTAGCTCCCGTGCACCTTCCTGGTGGGTAAATAGGTCCCACAAAGTCAATGGACCACTTCTCAAATACTTTTAATGTTAATTACGGTTCCAAAGGCATTTCATCCCTTCGAGAAGGCTTTCCTAGTCTTTGACATACATCGCAGGCTCTGTAGTATTCCTTAGCATCTTTATGTAAAGTACGCCACCATAGGCCAGCTCTAAGAACCTTCTACGTTGTTTCTTTCCATGCATAATGTCCTCCTATGATGACTTCATGTGCTTCTGCAAGAATCAATGTTCTTTTTGCCTCCATAACACATCTCCTCAAGATCTCATCTGGTCCCATCTTATACAATTTCCCAACTATAAGTTGAAATTAAGATGCGCAGACTACCAACTATTTCTTCTGAATGACTGTGTACTCACGAGGTTCCATTCCTGTGGATAGGAACTGAACTATATCGGTGAAGTGATCATCTAATTTTATGATGGCCAAAAACTGTGCATATGGTAGTGTATCCTCCATACTAGTAGGTTCCTTTCCATGTTCCAACCTGGACAAGTGATCAGGTCCTTTATTCATTCTTCCTGGATTGACCATAATTTAAAAATCATACTCCTGGAATAGTGGTAGCCATCTACATATTCTTATCCCAAACACTGGCTTGTTGACTAAATACTTTAATGCAGAGTGGCCAGTGAACATCTTAAAATGTCCTCCCAACAAATAGTGTCTAAATTTCTGCAGTGCATATACCATAGCCAAGCCTTCTCTTTCAGTCGTAGTATAGTTCCTTTCAGCTGTAGAAATATTCCTGCTTGCAAAGGCTATAGGATGGTCAATGTCTCCTGCACCCAAATATGCTAAAAATGCTCCTAATGCAATGGAAGAAGCATTTACATGAACATTGAACTCCTTACTCCAATCTGGAAAAACCAAGATGGGTGCAATGACCATTTTCTATTTAAGTGTGTCAAAGCTTTGTTGGCATTTATCTGTCCATTGGAACTTTCTGTCTTTCTTTAAGATCTTCTACATGGGTGATGTTATCTATGCATACCCCTTAATAAACTTCCTATAGTATCCAGTGTGTCCTAATGCAGTGCACAACTGTCTGACCGAAGTAGGGGGAGGTAGGTCAACAATGATGGAAATCTTGGAAGGATCCACCAACAACCCATGCTTACACACAATGTGTTCGAGAAGCACTCCAAAGGGTGAAAAGAAAATATTTTTTTTAGATTCAGGGCAATCTGACATTGCCTACACTTATCTAGAATCAGTCTCAAACATTCAATGTGGTCTTTCAGTAGGCTAAAGATAGTCCAATCATCAAAATAAGCTTCTAAGAACTTGTGTAACAAGTCCTTAAATGCTTCAACCACCACCTTGGAAAAGATGGCTGGTGCATTATTCAATCCAAAGGGCATCACTGTGTATTGAAAAGAACCCCATTTTGTTGCAAACATGGTCTTGTGTTGATCTTCCTTATCAATCTTGATATGGTGATAACCTGAAAATCCATCTATGAATGAGTAGACCTCATATCCTCCTACATTATCTAGAACTTCATCGGTAAAGGGTGTAGAGAATGGATCATGTAGGCATGCATCGTTCAATTTCCTTAAATATGAACAAATTCAAATTTATCTTGTCTTCTTATCTTGGACCACCACATGGATAATCCATTCAGATTCTTCAACAGGTTCTATGATTCCTTCTTCCAACATTATATCCAATTCAATCCTAACTTTCTGCTTATATTTAGGATTCAATCTGTAAGGTGTCTTCTTGATAGGTCTTGCATTTGGTCTCAAGGGGATCTTCATTTCTCCCATGGCCCCTTTAATTCTCTTCATATATGTTAACTTGGTTGGGAACAAGTTCTGATATTCATGCAATAGCTCTGTGATCTTGCTAATAGTAGCATCATCCCAATAGTCTCCCACATTTGATAATTTAGGTGTTTTCTCTATTCCAATATTAACCTTCTTAATTTTAATGGGCTTTCCAATAAAAGGTAATTCAATCCCTGGCCCTTCTATGTCTCTGTGAACTTCAGTTTATGCAATGTTTACATCTCTAGGGTCATCATCCTCATCAACATTGATATTATAACATCCCTGTAAATGCTGAAGAGGCGCAGTCCATTCGTCTCCTTCTTGGGTAAAAGGGAGGTTAGGTGCATCCTCAAAGACCTTCTGTCTCATAGTTTGTAAATATTTATCTACTGTAGGGTACTGAATCTCAAATACAAATGTAGCTATAAAGTTTTGAGTCATTCCATACTAGTCTGTATTGATGAGGCATAGTTATTCTTGAAGATACCAGTTGATATGCGTAGTATCCAAGGTGTTAATGAACTTATGCCCCCACTGTTCTTTAGGGATGTTGCTCCAGGCTTCCTCACAACTTCGCACGTGGTCCTTTGGACAACTCTGGCCTGTGTATCGAACTTCACATCCTTATGCTTGGTCTGAAAAACACACTGTAAATAAGGTGCGACACTATGTCCACTCTGTGATGTTCCTCTTATGTTCTCCCCGCCATATAGATGGTGTGGATTTCAAGGCTTCATCCAGTGCCAACATCCTCTATTGTATTGGTATAATTTTCTCAAATTCAGCTAGAATTGTCTCTAAGTGATTTAAACCATCAAATGTTGGAAGATTAGTTACTTTTGTGCTAATCCAACGAGCTGATCTGGTCAATCTGGCACATTTCCATGTGGAGACTTCATACATTCTATTCTGCCAATTTTATAATGCCTCTTCTTAATCTGATGAAATGCACTTTCACTTCGCCAGCTGAGATTTACATATGTTGTAGGATTAATGTAATCCTACTGTCTTGCTGTCAGTTTGTAGATGTCCTCTAGCTCATATGCGCGGTCTTCTTCCCTGATAAGTTCTATGTATCTGTGACCTTCATCTAGGTCCAAAGGTGTAATGAATTTAAGGCCATTACCCTCAAATGTCATTTTTCTCTTCTTTAGGTCAACAACAGTCGGATTTTTGAAAGCCCAATCAATTCCTAACAACGTAGGATAGGGACAACTATCATCAACAATTTCAATCACTTCGAAGTCTGCAAATGTCCTTATCCCATTGATGTCTATAGGGACATGCTATAGTCTTCCAAAAGGGGTCACCTCTTGCTGATTAGCCATCCTGAGCCTGATAGGATATTAAATCAATCTAGGTTTTCCGATCAGTGCCCAAGTCTGCTTCGTCATAACATTGACTTCTTATCATAAGTCAAGGACCACATAGTCCACATCATAGTCTCCAATCTGAGCACTACAGTGTAATTCCTTATTTTTTCTTCTCTTCCTTGATACTTGGTTCACATCTCTACTCAACATAGGATCTATTCTCCCAATTTCATATTGTCCTACTAGGTGTTATAATTCTTGTATAGCCTTTTCATCTTTAATCAAATTGATACATGTGTATAAAAAGTCCACGAGATTGCTTACCTCTTTTCCTTTTCTAGCTAGGGAAGACTGATCAAATGCTGGTGGAATTTCACATTCCCTTACTTCTGGTTGTGCCTTAGATGAAGAAGCTTTCCATTCTACAAATTCTTTCCTTTCTTCCTCAAAATTATGCCTCTCCCTACTTGGATCAAACAATTGTGCCTTCTCTGCAGCTCTTCTGATCCCTGATCCTTCTGTAGTTTTTCCTGGGGTCACTCTATCTTATCCTATAGCAACACCTCCTCTAGTAATAACAATGACTCTGGGGTCCTCACCGCTAGGTTCTGCTGATATTAGTTTTACTTGTTGGTTTCCTCCTCATCTCTCCTGAAGTTTGGCCAACAATACTGGACAAACTTCAATGACATGATCAAACGCATTACAGTAGTTGCAAGTGGTACAAGGGTTCTGACAATCCCTTTCCAAATGTCATGGTTGTGTGTAGTTATAACAGATAATATGACCCCTACCTCAACCCATACCTCTTCCTCGTCCTCTTCCTCTGAATCCACGATGAGGATTGAAGTTTCCTCTTCTTGGGGAGTTGAACTGCATTATTTCATTCTTGCTATGTTTCTCCTTGAATTCTATATGTATCCCTTGATCTTTCATGCAAGATATCATAAGCCCTACAATCCTTCTCATCATGTCCCACAGAGTTACAACATGTGCAATAAATATTGGTAGGTGTCTGGACATAGTTCTGCATATAATAACATTCACCATGGCGATGTCTAGTTCTACATACCTCGCACCAAGGTATAGTAGCCTGCTTCAAAGGACTAGGTGCTCCAAAGGCCAAGTATTCATGAAATAGGGGACAATGCTCCTTGTCATGGCCCTCTAATTTACATCTGATACACCATATATATTCTCTTTTCTCTTTTCCTTTGTATTTCTTCATATCCTCGACCTGTAAGGATAAACTAGTTAGCTGATTTAAAATTTGACTCATACCTGGGTTGGATTCTCCTACAGTGGTTGCTTCCAATTTCATGGATATCTCCAGAGCTTTAGCTTGTGAAACAATTTTCTATTGCATCAGAGGAACTTTGATATGTGGCAGGAGGGAAACAATGAACCATTCTTTATTCTATTAATCTGGAATTTGAAAAGTCAAGTGGCCTGTCAGGGTCTTAAACCTCTGATCGAATTCCCAAACAGGTTTAGTGACCTTCTGCTTGATTTATTTTAGATCTGTAATACATTGTGATTCCGACTTAGGTTTCTTGAATTCTAAACTCAGTGCAGTCTTAATTTCATTCAATGGTTTAGGCTGTGAAATCGCTATAGAAAACTTCATCTACCAACTCAGTGCGCGATCGCTTAAGGTAATACTGAACTGAGATCTCTTAACAATTTCATCAGTGACTTGCTTAATGATCCAAACAACTTTGCATAGGAACCAATGCTAGTCAGGATCTTTAGATCCATCTCCTCTGAAGATGGGTAACCTCATCTCATCTACCATAGATCTCCTTGGTTTCTTGACTGAGTATGTCCTAAAATTCTTGTAATAGTACTCTGATTGCTCTGACTACTCTGATTACTTAATGCTTCTAGAACAACAGGAGGAGTGATATTACTTACTTCAATAGTAGGTGCAGTGCCTGAAGTTTCTAGTTCTCGTCGGTGAGGTTTTTCAGATCCTAATTCCTCTGTTCTTGCGGACTCTGAATACTCTTCGTCTGTTAGATCTGCTTCTTCTCCACTGTAGAGTCCCTCGTCTTCGTATTTTTTCTTAAATAGGTTCGCAATAGGAAACTCTATGAATGGTCTCCCATTTCATGTGTGTCTAACCTTTGTGTCACTATTGGTGTCTGAATTCGTGACATTATCTTCATTGTATCTTCAAGATATTCTTCTCATGCAATAGCATCTTAATCCTCAATTTCAAGAAGTGTAGGAACTTTCCTCTACGTCCCTTAAAGAAATACCTCTCTTCTTGACTATACGATTCAACTCTGTCAATGGAAAACTTAGTAATGTACCCTCTAATAGTGCTATCAAACTAGATATCCACTGCTCTATAAACAACATTATCAACTCTCTTGACCTTCTTGATCAACGTCGTTGTCCAAACCACAGGTGGTCTAGATATGATCTCAAATTGGGTATCTGCTAGTCTGGCTAACCACTCGTATAACTCCCTATGAACTCCTCCAAATAAAATTTTGTGTATGTCGGTGAAGATGTACCTTCCCAACCAGTCTTCTGTACTAATGCTAGGATTCTTGTTCTGGGCTTTAGCGAATTCCTTTTCTTGTTCTTCCATCCACTTCTGAATTTATGTCCTCTATGGAAACCACTTGACATTCCCTTAACCATATCTAGGTCCCGACAATGGAACCATTTTTTGGCACAGGGACAAACCCAGGGTTCAACTCTTATAGCTCACCAACAAGCCCTAACTACTGGCCCTTTTGAAAACACCTGTGAAGCAGATGCAGTCTCACCCGAAGTAACAATAGGGGGTTGTAGGACAAAGGTGTCTACAACCAGAGGAAATGTGAAGTGAATCCAGGACAACAACACACATCAAGCAATATATTCTTTACCCTTCATAAGATTACTTCAAAAGATATATCTTTGATCTAACATAATAATACTATAACCGTATATCAAATGGAAAACAACACATCATCAACCACATAAAACAACAAGATATACATGGTTCACCCTCTTCCTAGGGCTACATCCACAAACCTGTGTTTATTGATATTATTATATGAAACCATACAGTTCTATATGCACACTTAGCTTGTATATCTCTCTCTCTTTCTCTTCTTCTCTCCCCTCCCTGCGCACCCAACTGCAGGGTTGATCTTCACACCTAGCTAAAGATCTTACAACACAAACTCGATATTGCTATCAACAACAGTAATCAACAATGAACACCAATAATCGTAGTATCAACGAACCTACCTAGAACGAACCCTCCCAGGTATTCTAGACCTTTATTTATACATTACATGGAAAAAGTATCGGTGTCAAAACCCTAGATCCCAAACCCTTAGTGCTTAAACCATAGGTCAACTTGACCCATGCTTTCAGGGCTTCACCAACCTGTCCTTCCTCCTTTTCCGCATGGTGCTCCAAAGCACTCGTTGATATCTTTTTCTGCTTGCTGAGTTGTCCATGATCCCTTTTATTTGCTGCTTTGTCTTCCTCAATCTTCTCTTCCAACGAATATCTTTTCCTTTACTTCAGTCCTTCTTTTCTTCTTCTTTAACCACTTCGAGCCCTCCTCGGTTTATGTTCCTTCCGTGCAGTTTATACTTTGTCTTTCTTCCTTAATCTTTGCTTCCTTCCATAATTAAGGTCCAACATACTTTATTATCAATTAAGGAGAGGAAAGGTGTTTGAAGACATTATAAAGAAATATGAGAAATGGAGCAAGAGAAAATTTTTGTTGGAATGGGAAGAAGCTTTCTAGAGATAAAAACATCACGCTACATGGTTTAGGGAAGGACACAAAAATACAAAGTTTTTTCATCATGTAGCCCAAGCCAAAAAAACCTAAAACAAAATATGGGGTATCAAAGATGCTAATGGAGTAAAATATTCAGGCTTTGAGATTGAAGACATAGCGAATGCACATTGCTGTGAAATACAAAAGAATTTGGAAGGGAAAATATTGCAGAAATTATGAACATTCTCTCTAAATTCAATATGCTTTTAAGCTAGGAACAAAATGGGAATTATTGGATCTAGTTGATAAATATGAAATAATGAAGTACTAGATTCTTTCTCGCAATATAAGGTGCAAAGACTAGAGAATTGGTCCATCAAATTATTGAAAATATTTTTTGATGCTATGGAGAAGAATATTCTTGAGGTGGTTGAGAAGTCTAGAAGAAGTGGAAAAATTATGGGATCTTTCTATTTGACATTCATTGAAAATATTCCAAACTAAGTTAACCCTCCACCTCTTACTCATTTAGGCCAATATGCTTATGTAATAGAATCTACATGATCATAGCTA
>ML819521.1:141750-178844 GCA_009831015.1 Picea engelmannii
TATATATATATATATATATATATATATATATATATATATATATATATGTATGCAAGTTTTGGAGTTTCGGCTCCCAGGAAACCTAAGTGTGAAACCTCCTGTCGTCACATATCCCAAATTTCCGATATGCGAAATCCTGAAGGGTAAAGTACCAGGGCTTAATCCGAGTTGTTGTGAATCTCGATAAGCGGTTAAAACTGTTTCAGGTTTCGACCCTTCGAAAGACAAGAGAGAAAAGGAAATACATGTATTACGATTTCCCGAATCGTGAAAGACGACGAGCACCTTTCCGATAAGACCTGTGGTCCTAGCCGCCTATCATATGAGTACGGATAAGGGATGGCAGGGTCTGTATCAGGCCCCATAGGGATTTGGGGAATTCTATTCCTCGGAGAAAAGAAGAAAAAGGCCAAAAAATTCCAAATTCCGAAGTGGGTATGTTACAACTGTCAACATACCGACTGTGTTTCTTCTGCTTAGCTTGTAGAGCGACTGTACATTATTCATTGTTATACTGATCTTGCTTTCTTATCCATGTCATTTTCTGAGGTTCTTGTCTATGACTGTTGTTATTTTGTTGAGGTCCTTAGGAGGGACTGTCATTCTACAATCCTTGGCCATGTGTCGAAAATTGTTACATTTGTAACATTCCACTTCAATGCTCAAAGATTCAAACCTGTCGTAACTTCTTCTTTGTGTGTCACTATGTCTCCTTGAATAATCCCTTTGTGTATAACTCTCAAAGTTGTTACCATTCCTATTGTTAGCTCTGCAATTCATAACTTTATGTCCAAAATTATTACATGCATAACATAAACCAAAAAATATAGTTTGATACCTGGGAGTTGAAGATCTTCTGAAAGGAGGTGCTCTTATGAATCCTTCTTTTTCTTGAGGCCTATTTGTTTGTTGTTGATTCTAAAATATGAATCTTCTTGGTGGAGGAGTGTCCGTGTAATCTTCCTTGTATATCTTCCTATCCTCTTTGATTGTTTTTGCATAGCTCTTTGGATTTGTTTCTTTCTTTGTTGTTTTGGAGCTTGATCCCTTTTCTGTCTGATTGTATCCAAGTCCAGACTTGTCAAGATGAGATTTTTTACTGTTGATAATGTCATCCAGAAATTTTGAACTATTCTGCATATTTTTCTTTTGAATATCCTTTCTTAGTGTGACAACCTCTGCTTCCAAGTTTCCCATGATCTTGTCCTTTTCTTCTTGTTGTTCTTTGAGGGATTCTTCAATTCTTTTATCTTCTTCTATTTGAACCTTCAATTTTGTGATCATTTGTTTTAGTTCTTGAGTGTCCTTTTTCTTGTCTAGTTCTGCTTGTAGTTTCTTGTTTTTCTTCTTTTCTCTTCTGATAACTTCTATGGCACACATTAATTCTTCTCGATAGTCAACTTCTGCCTCTTCAATTTCTTCTTCGACTTCTTCACATTCTTCTTCGGCTTCTTCATATTCTTCTTCAGAGTCTTCTTTGTCAGAGTATTTTACTTCCATGAATAGAACTCTTCCTGTCTAATTGTCACTGACTTCATCTTCATATAATGATGAGATGTCTTCTTTGGTGTATAAGATTTTCTTGAAAATTTTCTTTGTAGTTCTTTTGCCTTTATATGTGTGTTTTCCTTTTGAGTAGCCTTCATCATTTCTCTTTTTCTTATGAGGACATTTGTTAGCAAAATAACCAATACCATCACAATTAAAACAAATTAAAGGGAGCTTACCTCTATACCTACAGTTGGTTCCCTTGTTCAGTCTTTTGACGAAGTTGGCCACTTCTTCATCATCTTCCGAGGCGTCACTGTTGCTACTATATTATTCTTGTTCCTTTTTCTTTTTCTTTGATCTTTTGGATTCCTTGAAGGCTACTTCTTTTACATATGGATTTTCCTGCTCAATTCTCATTTCATATGCTGTAAAGATTCCATGCAGTTCGTCCATGCTTATTGAGTCCAGATTCGATCTTTCTTCTAGTGTTGATATCTTAGGGTTGAATCTCATAGGAAGAGATCTTAGTAACTTTTGAACAATTATAGATTCTTCAATTTCTTCTCCCAATCCTATGATTTCATTCACTATTTCATCGACTCGTAAGAAGTAGGCTGCGATATCTTCATCTTCCTTCATTTTTAGTTGTTCGAACTGACCTCTGTAAGTCTGAAGCTTTGGTGCTTTGACTTTTGTATCTCCTTCATAAATATTTTAAATCTTGTCCCAAATCTCATTAGCAGATTTACAGTGTGCAACTTTGGTGAATACCGTATCATTGATACCATTCAAAAGTGCATTTGTGGTTTTGGAATTATTCTCACCGAGTTTTACTACTTTGTCATTTGTTGGTGGAACTACTGGTGTTGTGTATCCATCTACAATTGATTGCCAAACTTGAAATCCTTGTGCCTATATATATGTCCTCATCCTTATGCTCCAAAAAGTATACTTTTGTCCATCAAACTATGGTATTCCATTTTTATATGAGTTGGTACTCTCCATGATCTACCTTTCAGTGGTTAACCTGATTTCTGAAGGAACCTGCTCTGATACCAATTGTTGGATTACTGAGAGGGGGGTGAATCATTAATAGAGCAATTTAATCCTTATAAACCATATAATCCAAGTGTTATATCAATGAAGCATTATCATCCAATAACTACAGAGTAAATAAGCAATGAACAAACGAACAAACATACACATACATAGTACACCAGTGTTTTACGTGGAAACCCAAATCGGGAGAAAACCACATAATGATTTTTCTTATATGTTTTGAATAATTACATTCATTGGAAACACCAAATTCCTTTGTATTCCAGCTACAACTAGAAGGAGGCTCCAACCCCCTAGTTTCTCAGGCAACAACCTGAGGGAAGCTCCAACTCCCCAATTCTCTGGCTACAACCAGAAGGAGGATACAACCCCCTATGTTCTCCAACTACAACCAGAAGGTGGCTACAACCACCATTCCTTGCCCCATCCTGCCACCCTGAAGTAGAAGTAGAATGATGGAACCACTGTCAACCTGTCACTATGAGATATATTGTTGTAAACATGTACCAATAAATCTGAACCATGCATCAACCTGTACCTCAACTTGTAATCAACATGTACCATAAACAAGTGCATCAACCATGTATCAAGTATGTACCAATCATGTGTCAACTACTCATCAACTATGACTCATCAATATGTACCAACATCATCGACTATACACCTCATGTATGTGCCAACTCATCAACTACTTGTCTCAACCATGTACTCAACATGTACCTCAACCAAAATACCTCATCAATTTCATCATACAAATATAATTTTTAGCTCTATAATAGACCTGGTGTATATGATCACATTCCTACAAACCTTCCTTATCTTCAACAACAAGAGACTAACATTTTCATCAAACTTTTCTTTAGTCTCACATGCCTAGTTTTGGATTATTCAACAACCCTAACTTGAAGTAATCATAACTTTGTAACTATAATGTATTAAGATCTAAAACTAATACACAATGTTCTTCAATATGTTTTGTTCAATTCCTCCAGGTTTCACTACTTGGAACCTCACAGAAAAGGAGTTATAGCAAAAATTGCATACCTTGCTGAATTCTAGCTTATTCTAGAGAGCGACCTTGTAGAGCGTGCCCTGCACGGAATATTTGTTGAATTGATCTGAAACTATGAAACATCATACTAAATACTACACCCTAACCAACACATTTTGTTTCACTTAATTTTTATCTTTTATGAAGAAGTTATGACCGTTTTACCCGAAACACTTGTTTTTGACTAGTTTTAGGACTAGCCACAAACCATATTTTCCACAGAGTGTAACTCCAAAAATATAATAAAAAAAAAAGATAATTTTTTTACCACAAATATTTGGATATGTTTTCTCAATGGCGTAGCAATTTCACATTCTGAATCATTATATAAATTTTTTTATAGCAAAACTGGTCATGGGTTCTCTTACTCTACAATTAAGCATGGGTTCTCTTACTCTGCAAAGCGTCTTCCCATGAGGGATTTCACCATAAGGGGAACACTTCAGATTTCATCTATATTTACTTCTTATAAACCATGATAAGACAATAATGAGTCATATTTACATCAAACAATCTTGGGTCCATTACCCAAACCTTTGTGCTGTGGGGCTTTCTTCAAGGGTTGACATCACTGACAACCAACCTTAATCAACACATATATCTAAGTCAATATATAAACACTTTGTTTCTTCCATCCTCATTCCACCTTGACCAATTCACAGACCTTTGATGGTATACAATGTGAATTGATAGGAACTGTATCTAATTTTCTATCGAGTTGCGTTATTTTAGTCAATGTTGCAGTTATGACTACCCATGTTGACTTTGACTTACCCCTTGGTCATGACTATGTGCATAGCCTAGATGTCATGGTCTCTTTAGTCTTTCATGTGATGTTTTTTCTACATAAATGTTGCATTTGTCACCATTGATAAACTCTCGTACTCAAGTATTCAACCATATTTGAACTAAATGTATCACCTTCAATGGATAATTCATAGTTTATTCCCATAGTCTGGTTGGATAAACCTCCATCACCAATGATTGGTGTGATCACTTCCCCCATTTTTCACAAAGTACACTTTCATCAAGTATGACTCTTTGGATATGTTAGCACCAGGATTTTTTCTTAGACTACTTTAAGAACAAGCCTAATACCCATTTAGTTCTCAAGTGATCATAATTGTTTTTAATAAAATAAGCTGGAAATAATCTGAGAAGATTTGAGACAAGTTATCCAATGCAATCCAATAATGGCCTGTGTCCCAGCAAGAAGGGCGAACACATCATTTGATTATCTTGAAAACATGTGAAATAAACTGAAGATAACATGAGAAAACCACCATGAACCAAACAATACCGCTTCCAACTCTGACTGAATTGTTCTCTGGAGAATATTTCCTAACTAAGAACCTCTCAACTAAGAACCTCTCAACTAAGAAACACACAATTCTTTAATGGACATAATATCCTTTATCACAAAACATCAAAGAAAATTGAAACTGTACCACATATAAAGAGCATCCCATTAAAGAAAGAAGAAAATAATAGAATTAAAGAGGAACAAATATGGATAATTATCCACTATATTAGAATCCTGTAATCTGTATACACGGAGTTTTCATATGCAAAAGTTCAAAAATAGATAAAACAGTCTAAAAACTCCAAAATCCCCCCGCTTCCTCATGAAAATTACACAATATATAGTTTTTCAATGCCATCTAGTCTAGGGGGGTCGAATCATAAGTGGTTACATTGGATTCCCTTTTCTCTAGGAGTTGTTACAACAAAATAAAGAAAAAAATGTGAGAGTAAAGCATTGTATAGATGGCCCTATGCACCAGGCCAAAGAAAATGGGAAGGGTTTTACAGTTGTAATCATTGCCATCTAACCTATAGACCTTGAATACAATTTTGATTTAATTCCCTTGAAGGGTTCCCCAATTAAAATCACATGTGTAATTTTTAAAACTTTGTGTATGTGGTCACTTAGTTGTTTGATAAATCATTTTAATTGATGTTTATTAAATAAAAAACATAATAATAAACAAGAAATTAAAATATGTATGAGACCCCCTTGTTTTTGGGACAAGGGACCCCCTTGTTTTTGAGACAAGGGATCCCCTTTTGATAATGATTTGATTGTGTAGTCTAGGAAGGTGTATAGACCTATGATCTCCAAAAAGGAAACACATTTTCTACTTAGTTTATAGAGGTGTACATACCTATGACTTCTAAGGATAAAACACATGTTATTAACCATGAGGCCCACTCAAATTGTTGTACACCTCCAAACATATGTAAATACGTCTCTGACTCTCGATGTACACTCAAGGAAGAAAAATCCCAAAGTGAAGCTCAAGACACCTTGCAAATGGAATTAATGATGTTAAAAAAGGAGGTAATAGTTGTAGATATGGATGTTGAACTTTTGGACATCAAGACTAAGGTAGATAGTTTCAATGTGTGCATGAAGTAGCTAGAATAATTTTCTCCTTAAACAACCTTGATTCCTAATTTAGTTAGTCTCCTTTATGCTACACCTAGTTTTGAAGGCATCTTCAAGACTTCCTCCTTCCCAAATATTCCTCTATCACCAAAAATCTCAGTGATTCCATTCAATCTTATTTAGATTCAATAAACCTTATAGGACACTAAATCTGATGTTGTTTCTATCTAATATTTAGTAATGTTCAAGTATGTCTTGTTTTATAAATGAGTCCTTAGATCATGGAGATAGTTCTTATATATAAGTCAATTTTATTTACATCTTGTTCCTCCCATCCTCATTCCAATAATGACCAATTCTCAATATTTTGATGGTATACCATGTAAATCAATAGGAAATTGTTGAGCTCTCAACACACCCTAAAAAAGTCTATGTCAATTTTTTTACTTTTTAGGTACCACTTGATCCTTTGCACACTCTGTTTACACTTCAGTATGGAAAATGTTGCCTTTGTTTATCATTTTGTGTTTTCATGTTGAGTCGTTTAAAGTCTTCTTGAGAATGTGAAAATCATCATAACTTTAACATGGACTAACATTTACTTAAGGAATTGACAGTCGAAACTCCTCTCCAACGTGCTTAAGAATATCGGCATTGGGAAGGATACGAGGTGACAGAAAATGATCGTGAATACCAAAGTAGTCAATCCTCGATCTTCTTCGGCATTGAAAAACAAAAGTCTATTACGTGACAGGCACCAATGAAAGAGTATCATCGATGACCTATCCTCATTGGTATCAGGGAGAAATGAAAAGAATAAGTGTCGCACAAGTAAGGGAATAATATCGTCGATCGTCGATCTACGAAATGTTGTCGGCGTTGGGATTTTACGAAAATGATAAACCGTGAAGAAACTATGCACTTCAACTATCCCCGATCGTCGATCCCCGATACCTTTCGGCATCAGAAATCCCAAGATTACTTTAACACACAAAGTTTCTTGTCGAACTAACTATCTTCAGTGGTCACCTATTATCGCCCAAGTGACCAAAATTACAATCCAGTGTTACTATCTCCTGAGGTCCACATTGCACCTCAAACCAATTCTTCCACATCGACATCGTTCATCGAAACCCTTCTACATTGGAAGTTTTTATTAGGAGGGAACCAATGGAAACATACACAAGGATAGTAGCCGATTCCCGACCTGTCCACTGAGAAATGTTGGGTGATGGGACGTTTTAGTTCTAAGATACGCTAGATATGATGCATTTAATAGGTTAATTAATTCTCGGATCGTGCATTAGTTGTTAATTCGTGCATAAATCAAGAGGACCATTTAAACCCGTCGGTACAATGCATCTCTCTCCGTGCCTCCACCATCAAACAATGTAGAATTTATTTGCAGGGATTTGACAGTAGGTTGTTTGAATTTTCATCCATTACTCATATTAACTACTTGATACAACTAGTAGAATCTCTTATGTTATGTTATTTTGAGTCATGTTGTATGAGCTTATTCTGTGCGCAAAGAAGTTCAGATCACCCAGAGGAGAAAAATGAGAGATCCATAGAAAGCGTCTAAAGTCCAGTGAGTATTCAAAAATAATTTTAGCAAGAGTACAAGTATGTACTGGCTCATGGATGTTTTACGCTTCATTTCATATTTTTTCATCCAACGTTACTCTGTAAACATTCCTAAAGGATCGTTTTAGGTTGCAGGAATGATGCCACTGAAGAAACCCACCACCAGGAAATCCCCAAGAGAACCAAAGATACAGGAACTAGAGGTAGGAGAGGGTTCCTCCCCAGTGGTCACCAGACAATTGGAAGTTTCTCCTAAGCCAGTGCCCGCCATCAAAACAGTCACCAAGAAAGATTCCGTTCAACCCCTAGCCTTTGGAGACACAGAGGTGAACATTGGGACCAAGACAATATTCTCGCGTTGGGAAGAAATTTTCAAGAAAATCAAGTGAGAGGAGTTCCCCGAATATACCAAGCACATCGACCCTAATATGAGAAAACTTGACAATGAATTCCTGCCGAATGTCTATAAGGCGTATTTGCACATGGTGGAAAGACAGACTCCAGTATTTCCTTTCATCGAGCTCCTAAAATGGCTTATTGACCACACTGATACACAAAAATCTTTGATTAATGATGATAACAACGAGTGCATCATGGTTTTCTTTCCATCAGACGTTCAGGGTTACTACAAGCTCAAGGATTTGGAAGAGAAGTTGAGCACTAATTTTGTTGTGAGTTTCTATGTAGCACACGACACCAACAAAGTTATGGCATCGTGGTGGAGGGAAGACAAAAAATTCACAAACTGGACTTTTGGCTGGTATCCGACAACCAACCTAAGGGAGCCGTACATATACCTAATGGATCTCCTCTACAGATTACATGGGGAGAAAGATTGCTCCCAGTTTTCAGAGGCTTGGATGCCTCTAGCTTATATGATATCCATTTCAAGAACAAACTTCAATTGGGGTTCCATCATATCCAAACAACTGAGCACATGCATAGAACAGGCTCAGATGATGAAAGAGGGAGAAACCCCATACTTTTACATGGCATCTTATCTATTGGATTTCATCTACGCAAGAAATGCCTTCGCAGGAATGAACTTAAGATGGCATCCCTCAGAGCTCTCGATCCATGTATATTTTGACATTTTGTGGGAGAACAGGTACAAGAAATCTTACTCTCTCATTTGAAATTAATTTATCCCGCATATTCATTCTTTACTGTTCCGGAAAGAGTGCCCAAGGTTGTCAGACGCAGCTAAAAGGATCATATCGAAAGTTGACAATTGGTATCTGGATGAACACGACACCTATATCAGGCTATTTGGTGCCATTAGAGCACCACATATGTTACCTGTGTATGTTCCCGATCAATTGGTAGTCGGGAAAATCTGTTACCAGACCATCTGGCAGGGTTATAATGCTACTCTGGTAAAAGATAAGAAACAATATTTTATACCTTATGGGTTCCATGTTGGTTTCTACATGGTAAAAGACACTTCTCAGGCCAAGCAAGAAGGGTTAAGCCAATTGGAATTTTGATTCCTGACTGGTCTCTTTCACAAGCACGATCCAAAAGGTTTAGTCCCGAAGCATGCATCCCAAGTATCTTCCTGTTGGCCATATGCTCATGACAGATTTGAAGACTATATCTCCACTGAGAATGATCAAGACTGGAATGAGGTGGTAGAAAGGATGGATGATCCTAAAAATACCAGATTCAAGGCCATGAGTTGGGAGGAGAAAACAACGACCTTGGAGCAAACGACTCAAGAACTTCTTAGGGCCCAAGAAGAAAGGGTAGCATCTGAACTGGGTGAAGCAGTGGATGTTCCTCAAGAAACCATCGAAACAAAATAATTTTATCAGGTATCCCCGGTACAAGTCAAGAATTTCCCTGAGGTTCAATATGTACAGGGGATGGGGGGACTCATGTATCAACAAGACCAACTGTTAATGAAGTGGATGAAGGATAACCCGAACCTTGTCAGGTTGCCTAGGCTTCCAACGGATAGCCCAGAAGAAAGTCCAGTGGAGCCAAGCGACCTAGATTTCATAAAACTTGGTAACACCAACAGGTCAGAGGAACCATAATCCACCACATTACCAGAAAGACCATCGATAGGCGGGACGAATCAACCAGAGACAGGCCAAGTGTTAGTAGAAAAAAACATTCCTAATCCTTTGAGAAATATTATAACTATATATAGTGACAATGAGAGCCTAGAGTCATCTCACAATGCTCCTGTGAACATCCAAGATGAAAAAGGACCTGAGAATACTTCTTTCCCTGAGCCTGAAGTTCAAACAAAGGAGGTCCCGCAAAAGGAAACAGAAGATGAAAGTGGCCTTGAAACAAAGGGACCCAATACATTGGAAACCAGAGTAGATCTTAAGGACAAACCCGAACCAGATGATCCAAAGGAAGAATCCATGCAAAAGGAAATCAATAGTTATGCGGTAAACGAGCAAGTAAGTAACAAGTCTATGCCCGATTTCTCTATTCCTCCCAATACTCAGATCCCCGACAAGCGACAGGTAGAGGCCAGGCCTTCGAGGCACAACGATGAAGTTCATAAGCTCGATCTTGAACAAGTATACACCACCGGTAGCCTGGGAAACACACTCACATGGGGTGATCAATATATACCCGAGATGGTAGATAAGGTAGCAGATATCTATGTGATCACCTATGATAGAAGGAGAAAGGCCATCGTTCAAAGGACCGCAAAGAAAATAAGGATCATGGTGGATCACTCCATATTTGTTACTACAGAGGAGAACTTGATAAACACAGTAGATGCCTGAACATTTGAACTTATCGGCATGGGAAGGGCACTCTTAGATGCCACCCTGGACAAGACCAAATGAGATGAAAAGGAGCTAGCCACCATCTTGAAGGAGCTAAAACATTTACATCATTTGGATTAATACTATAAAGGCACCATGCCGACTGCTTTGTACTTGAAAGGTGAGTTCAAAGAATCTTACAACGAGTTCAGAAAAGAACGACACTTGTTTACTGTGAAAATAGTTGAGTTCTAGGAGGACACTCTCATGGTTCTCGCGACATGCAAGGATATGGAGCGATGGTATGAAAGGGTGAAACAAGCAATAGAAAGACTCGAGTAGATTGATACAGTCTAGCAGGGTCGAGACAAAGAAGAACATGGCATTCAAATGGTAGGAAAAAGTAGTCTTAATCACATGAAGCGATCAACCGAGTATTGGTATAAGATGTCATAGGACCCACATTGATAAATTCAAGAGAAGTGGATCAGATGCAAGAAGCATTGGGATAAAATTAATAAAGTAATGAAGGATATCAGACTCCCTGAGTTTGGAAACCCTGACAATTTCGTTGACTTGAGCAACGTAGTCAAGTCGCATACCAAGCAAGATTCGTTGTGGGCCGAAGAGCTCACAAAGATGACCGATGCGGTGCCAGGGAAAGTATGGTGATTCATGGAGCATCCTATTATAGATCGAACCACACTACAATAGTTGAACTCTAGTCTAGTAAAGTACTAGATGCATGCAATGGACATCAGAGGGATTCACACGGTTCCAATGGAACAACACAGATTTCCATGTGCCCAAACTTGTGAAGAAATTTTTATCAGTTGGCCTGAGTATGAAAGAAGTCACCCTTTTCAAGAGATATCTCGGGTTGAATGTTAAAGAAACTGTTAGAGGATGACACCACGTGGCGATTTTTGTTTTTCTTAAACTACACTTAGCCGTTATTTTTAGTTGAACTTTACATTATAACTAAATACATCGACCAATTAGTTAAAGGTCGATGGTTGTTGTAAGAACTCTTTCTTTTTGGTTGTTAAGAATTATTTTGAAGCTGCTATGAATTGAGAAGTCCTTCTGGACCAGAGACAAGTTATTTTCATCAAACACATGTATGATTGGGCGTGGAGAAGAACTATTTCCTATCCTGTTTCATGAATGATGGAGCAATGAGTAAGAGTTATTTAATCTATTGTCAAGTTATCTGGTGAAATATTTTGTTGTTATTTACTTTAAATGATGAAGATGAATCATTGTGATAACATGTGATGAACGATTATGGTAGATGAATTATTTTTCTTGCCATTATCTTATTTGCATATGTGTTTTCTTTTTGATAATTAGTTTCTCAGACAGTAATTGGATGCTCACATGGTTAATGTATTAGTACTAGGCCTGTGGTATAAAATTATCGTCCGCAGGCTTGAGCAGTGGGTTATCCCAAGCTCAAACTCTTCCCAGTAGTTTAATACTTAATCCTGTTGGTGTCAAGTTGGTTTATACTGGCTTGCATCTCTCATACCAGTCCCACCTAAGAGAGAATACAGAAGATAATAGTCCTAACTGAAGGAAGAGCCTTCACAAGAAAACACAAAATCCCATCGATAATTTGGCTAGATCGCAAGATATGGAGAACCATTCCACCATTAAATGTTACAAAGTCTAATTGGGCCTCAGTGGCAGGTTTGGTTCCTACTATTGAATCAAGGGATTTAATACCCATCAATATAAATGTATCTAATATTCCTACCGAGTCAGGTGGTAATATTATTTTAGTCAATGTTGCAATGGTGACTACCCATGTTTAATTTAACTTACCCCTTGGGCATGAATACATGCATGTCATGGAAATCATGGTCTCTTTTCTCTTTCATGTGATGTTTTTTTTCTATATAAATGTTGCAATATAACCATTGATCAACTCTCATACTCTATTATTCAACCATATTTTACCTAGGGAAATGTCTTTCCTTCAATGGATATTTCATTGTCCATTATCACTATCTGGTTGGATAAACCTCCATGGAAATAAATAGAGTGATCACCTTCACAAATTTCATAATATCCACTTTCATTATGTGGTTTTATTTAAATTGAAATATGCGGAGAAAAAACAATATAGTTTATCCAAATTTATTGTAGAAGAGACATATTGCAACCACAATAGCCAAATAAAGAACCAAAATAGGACAATCAATTCTACCTTTATTAATGGAAGAAATGTTCACTAACCTCTTCAAGGGAGAAACCTCTAATTGAAGATATCTGATATCGAATAACTTCACAATACATCTCATTACATTTCTTATACTTCTTTATATAGTACTATCTACCTCCTTAAATTTCTAGTAGGAGGAACCTTCTAGTTAGGTGGTGGTTGTATTTGAGGGGAATTTTTCTTATAAATATCAAATAATAAGTAAATGGAAATAAGGGTGCTTGAGTGTTCCGATCCCATAGAAACAAATTCAATTTTGTACAAGTTGTGCAAACTCATTCGAATCCACATCAAAATGAACCAGCTAAAATGTGAACTTTTTCTTTCCCCCCCTCCACCAAGAGTCATGAGGCTTGTTTCCCCATCCTCTTCCAGGGCCATGTGATCCATGGATATAGAACCTCATTTATCACTAGTAAAAGAAAAACATACATTACAAGCCACTCTTAATATAAGTATAACAAAATCAATTGAAATTTAAATGAGCCGAGCTAGTATTAAGCCATCACTTCATTACAATATATATAGCCTTGTTTAACTATGTTTGGAAGGTGTGTAATTTGAGGCTAATAGGTGTACGATAGAGGAAAATTTGGTCAAGTAGGAAAGAAATGGAGGGGATAAACATCATTGGATGGAAGATTGGTTATGCCCATGGGGCCTCATGTTATCAAATCAACATAATATAGGTGCATAGAATTTGAGAATAGAAGTAGAATTTGTCACCATTTTGTCACAAGCATAAGATTTATAACAAGCTTGCTTTACTATCCATAAAATTATTTTATACATGACAAAATCAAAACCATATGGATTGTTTCCGAGATATTAAACATGTAATGTGCATTAACTTTGTGAAATAAGGTCACATAACAATATTTTAACTCTCTTATGTAGACTCAAGTGCACCTCCTATATTTACAGGCAAACCAACTCAAATGTAGGAGGTTCTTTGGTTTCAATACAAATCATTTATAGACTGATGAATTAGCATGAAGCCAAAGGGAGATAGAGAGTAAACAAATATGATAGTCTAAACCATAAACCACAACTTGAATAGTCATGTGTGAGAGATCTCCTACATACCAAATGAAAACCAAACCATGCATTTAGTGATGAATCGTGTACAAGAAGGAAACTTTTGGTTTTGACTTGGGAAATTAACTCATTAGACCACAATTTTTGAAAAGAAGATACAACAATTATGTGTGTCCTTTCAAATTTACACTTATAGTGCAATTTCCAGAGAACATAAAAATTTGAAATCCTTATGTGACATTCCTCTTATGCAACAAGGATTTGTATCATTGTTTATTTATTACATTGTTCTTTTCAGTGTTTTACACGAACACATTTATTCACACCATGTGGATTCACACTCAATACCTTGGTACCAATCATAATCATTAGTGGGTGAGCTCACATTTGACATATATTTCCAATATTGATTTATAACCTAATAGTTTCTCCCATTATCAACCACATCTCATTACCACATTGTGAAGAATTTGTATGTCATGATGACCATAGATATATCTAGTTGAATACTAATAAACATGTAATATGACTATTTTTCATTATTTTTTAGCCATCAACATAGTATTATCAATGGTTAGCTATCAACATGTTCAAAGCACTTTTCTAGTGGGATTTTTTATTATAGTAGTTTTGGTCCCTCATCAAGGAAACACCCATTCGTCACATATTTCAACCATAAGTAACATTTATTCCATAGAGGTATTATGGTGGTCTCTATAATTATAAAATTTTACTATGTTAGAAATGATGATATTTGATTCAGTGTTATATAGGTGTAATAAGTGAAATATGAAATTTGCATGGTATTTTTAAAATTTGGGTCATTTTGATTCCATTTATCTGGATAATTAGTTCACACCTTTTGTCATTAGCAGTGCAAAAATAGTAATCAATCAATAAATTATTTATTTGATTGAAACCTCTTGCTCCTTCCCATAGCTAGTTTTCATCAAAGTTTAAATTCTTGCATTTCATTTTCCTCTTGCACGGTTTAAAGAGTCGATTTGAAATGTCATCATTTCACAACCACTCTTTTGAGTAATAACAACCTAAAATCAAGTGCTAGTTAACATTTATCTAACAACTTTAATTTCTAGGGCTCTTCAAACCTATATCAGCTTAGGTGTAGAGCTTTGGAATAGGATTGTCAGAATAACTTTCCAAAGCTTCTAAACAAACATAGAGCTTTGAGTTAGGGATTGAAATCTAGTTTCTAAATCACTGACTTTGGGAAGCTATTCTAACACAAGGGTCAAGCATGAGGTCACATTGGGGCCAACAGAGTAATCAACCCTGCTTTGTTGGTCTTGGTGTAGTGGTTTCATGTATTATGGGGATCACTTGGGAGAAACCCCTCTCTGTGAGGAATCTCTCAAAGTGGTTTTCAGCTTAGTTACCCCTCCCTTTCATGTAAACCAGACTGTCAATTTCCCCCCCTCTACTTTGGTATAGTAGGTGGTACCATAGAGGCCATAATATTTTAGACTTCCTACCCAAGGTGACAACATAGGGAAGGTGGTGTTGTACCTGGGATCGACATTGGCTAGACTCACTCAAACTCCTTGGAGGGTTTCCCATTGCTCGATGAGGTATCTTGCACCAAGGCGTAAATTTGTTAAGCAGGTTTTCAACGTAACTTTACCACCTGCTGAAACTCAAACCCTTCACGCATTGATCTTGCGATGTTGGATTCCATCACAAACTAGCGCTTCTTTGTGAGAAGGTTTACTTGCATGCTTGACTCCTAGATTAATTAGTGTGTGCTATTTGTTCTCCTTATTAGGCCGCAGGATTGAGTTTGTGTCTAATGACATTAGTTCTAGGGTCTTCCAAATAGTATCGTGTTCCATTACCACCACTTTTTGGCATGTGTCATTTGACTCCAAACATGCCCCTATAATGCCTAGATAGTATACCAATAGTAATAGAGCATAATACAGGTGTGAAAGAGTAACACTATGGATGCAATCATTATGATCTTACTGTGATACTAAAAATATACTAGTAATGAAGTAGAACCATTTTACTAAGGAGTGTTACAACTTGATAGAACAGTGCTGATAATTTAACCATTGATAGAATCCAAGTAGTGTTATAGCTTGATAGAATCTGAGTCCTCATGTTGCACATTGAGTAATACCATTGATTACTATAGGGTTAACCATAGGTTTCCATACTATTAAACGCATTGATTACAATAGGGTTAATTAGGGTAATGTCTTATGTTCAAAACAAGGTAATCCTATGGGTTAGTTTGGGCAATCCATGCAGAAACAAGTGGAAGACTACATTGTTAATTTATTGAGCTTGATTTAAACTACATATTATTTCTTTAATTTCTGCAATACTTCAATTTAAGCTTAATACATTCAATAATGCAGAATAAAAAATTGAATAGCAATAACCACATGGATCCACAAGCATGCACATTCACAACACATATACCCTGAGGAAACCCTATACAGGGAGGAAAACCCCAACAAACAATCTTCCTTTATTGCAAATAGAATGTAAGATCATGTACAGAGAACCACCATGAATTATGATCTTGAAAGATATTTCCAAGTAAGACTTATACCTTCTTGTATGACTTGCAAACACTGAAAAACTTTGTTGTCCTTTTCTGCTGTTATAAACTAGCATTGCTAGAAAAAGTCTTTCGTTTTATTTAGACTCCTTCGCTTCCTTTTCCATTTCTCTCTTACGTTGCATAAAAAATGTGTGATAATGAGGGTCGAATTCTGTATATACTAGGCATAGGAAGGAGTGAGGAGTTAACTCGAATTAGGGAGATAATGCATGCCATTAAAACTCACATTTTGGACTTGACTTCCCATATCAATTGGACTTGTAACAAAACTTTTCATGTCATGGAAACCCGTCCTTGAGACTTGATGCTACATGGAATGCCAACTCAACATGAAACTCGACATGCAACTAGACATGCAACTCAACATGCAACTAGACATGCAACTCAACATGCAACATGCAACATGACTTGTCAACTTGGATTTGACCACTCGAAATAGACAAGAAATTCAACTTTTACAACTTGAGTTTGACAACTCAAACTAGACATGCAACTTGACCTTTTACAACTTGAGTTTACCACTCAAACTAGACATTCAACTCAACTTTTATACATGGCAATTAAAATTTCTTTTCATGATGGATAATGTTACACGTGCCAACACACTATATTAATACATTTACATTATTTGCATAAGGAGGATTGTTTGTTTCTAGCTCATAGAAATTTTACTTTCAACCTGAATTTTGTTAGATGCCCTGAATTTTTCTCATGGCTCATAGGGATTGACTAGGCTCACAGAGGTTTTACGTTCCCCATGACTTTTGCACTAGTCTGTCTATGCTCACAGAGGTTGTACGTTTCCCCTGGCTTTTTCATTAGACTTACATATCTACTTTTGTCTTAGACTTACAAGGTTTCTTCCTTTACCTTGGCTAGACTCACAAGATCTTATAACATCTTGTTTGTCTTGACTCCTGGTTTGACTTATGAAGGTTGTACGTTACCCCTAGATTTTTTTAATACCTCAGAGGACTGTTTGATTCTCCAAATCTCCCTGGCTAGCCTTAGGGTGGCCCACATGGCCTCTCATTGGAGAATGACCATCGATGTTCGAAAATTTAACATATATCAGGAGTACATGTTCACATTGTAGTAAAAGAAAACTTGCAAACAAAGAGCTTGGGTTGTAACAACCATTTCCAATTCCCTTCATGGATTTTGTTAGTGGTTATCCTACCACCCAATGCAAACATGATTGAATCTTTGAAGTACTATACAAATTCTCAAAGAAGCTAGTATTCGTAATTTTCCACAACACTATTGGTGCCTCTAAAGTTGTCAAACTCTTATTTTAACATGTATGGAGTAATTTTATCTTACCTTTGGCCATCATTTATGATCACAACTCTCAATTTCTCAATCGCTTTTGGAAATGATTATGGAACCTTTTAGGTTGTAAATTACTCTTTTCTACATTTTTTCAATCCCAGACAAATGGTAAAATTGAAGTAGTTAGTTGCAAGTTGGTTCATGCTTACTACATATATAATCAACAAAGCATGAGGTATAGGCATGAGGTCTAGGTAGTGTGTAGCGCACGAAGTCTAGACATTTTCTTAATCCCTCTACTATATGAAGAAAGAAAAGCGATGATAGAGGAAAACCCTCACTTAACACTCTTGTTGGTTGGAAAAAAGGGGAAAATGAATTTCTGGGAAGACAAATTGAAATATACAGGTATAGGAATATCTGGTAAGACAAATCTATCTTCTGCACTACTAATTTTATTAAACTCATAAAAAATTTACAGGCATAAAAGTGTCACTTCCCTCACACTCGAACCCATTTTTCCTCTTTTTCATTACAATATATAGAGATACATATCATACCAACTTAAAGGACTCAAATTCATGAAGGTTTTCTATATTTAAAACAAGTTACAACTGAACCAAAACAAACTGCTAACAAACTACTTCAAACTAGGAAATAGTATTTGACTAACTAAATATATACATATTATGACTTAAATACGTCAATTAAATGGCAAAAATTAGGTCCTTTGAATCTCCATGTTCATATAACACTTGTACTCTAGCTAGAAGCTGATTGGATGTTGATATGGAGGAATGGTGTACTTTCATAGAGTGGAGAGACTGCTCACTGTGAAACTATAGTTTCAACACTTTTGCAGGCACCCAAAACCTTACTAGAAAGTCTAGATTCCTCCATAACCATTAATAGATCTTGTTAGCACCATGATTTTCATAGCTAAGGTTAGAGGTTTGTCAACAATTTGCAAAGTCATGCCTGTTAGCACCCATATTGTTTTTATGCCTGACATCATCTAACATATCCAAGGGTCAGTTTCAAAAGGAAGCTTATCATTTATTATTTGCATTTCCATTTGCAACTGTGCGCTGCAAAATTTGCTATGCACTGCGCAGAGCACTTCATTGTGCAAATGATTATGTTGTGCAGTGGATTTCATCGTGCAGTGAGTTGTCATGCATGGGATGTTGTCACACATAGGATGTTTTCATGCAAAGGATGTCATCGCGCAGTGGATTTCGTCGCGCAGTGGATTCTGTCACGCATAGGATATTGTCCCGCATAGGATGTCATCACGCAGTGGATTTTATTGTGCATATGCTATAGGCCGTGTTGCACAAATGAATGGTTTAGTGGTCAACTTCAAGATTACTCTTTGACCAACTGGAGAGGAATTTTGAAAATCTCCGAGAGTTTTAGTTTAGGACAAACCAAATAATAAATTTGTCTCCCATATTTTTAAAAAGTTTCATATTTTGGGATATTCGAAGTAATCTTTGAGCCCTATTTTTCAGTTTTTATGATTTCCTTTCGGAGACATGTTTTTGCGACACGTATTTCGACCAGATGGAGATGAATTTCAAGAAACTAATAGAGATTTTTCTTTATAAGGATCTTAACTACAAAAGTGTCTCTCCGTTTTGAAAGATAATGTTTTATTAGTGAGATATGATGTCATCGTTAATGCCTATTTTCCCAGTTTAATGAGCAATCCACTGCGTTTTGTTGTAGGTTACTGTTGTGTAGCAGACTTGTTGTGTAGGGATGACATAGTGTACAAAAATGCACATGATGAATTATCAAAACCATATGGTCGAATTTTGATCATGATCAATGATTATAAATTATATTTCAGTTACGATTATGATTTGGCAAAGTCGGGTTTTCTATTTTTAGTAAATTCATTGAAGTTATTGTTCTCTTTCAAAGAAATCAGATCCATGATTCTAGGAGAGAGTAGTTCGACCCTAGAACCCAAGGGTGACATTAGTTTTATATACATGGGGATCATTTTCATGTAAAAGGGGTTGGTTGGCAAAGACAATGTAGACAATGACTATTGATTGTATCTTTTTGATTTGATTGAAACTTAATGCAAAAGTTTTGAAGCTTTGATGAAAAGATTCTAACGATGGCAGTCTGATGTATTGTATTCTTTCTTTGCATATGTGCTTTCTTGTGCTCTTTATATTCACATATGTAATTTATGTCTAAATCGGAACGTGATTTTGAATCTATAATTCACTGTGTAGTTCTCTAGATTCGCGCCATTTAAACAAACTGTGTTTCTTCTAAGTTAAATCTGAATTCATCCTCAACGGTGCTCCTAGTTGCTTCATGTATTTTTCTCTCACCACACACAATGATTTTTAACTGAATAATGCTACTCATTTAGCCTTTATCCTCTCGATTTCAGTCACAGATTCATTTTTTTTCTATCGTTTTCTTAAATAGAATCCATTGCCCAATGGTACTTTCTCTCTTTCTTGTCCTACCATCCCCTTTTAAAAAAAAAAAACTTGTCATATTGTAGAATCTAACCTTTGTGCATTTATTGATGAAATATTTGAGTTATTACCAGTCACTAGATATATGAGAGAGCCCTCTCTAGTTGTATAGGTCATAAAACAATCTAAAGTTGGTTGAAATAGTTACGTTGGGGATTTGTTTGATACAACCCAAAGAAATTACCGAGTGTGAACATTTTGGCGTCGTTGTCGGGGATGAAATTGAAAATTTTTCCTGGGAAACAACGACATGGTTGAGTTATGAGGTCTGAGAGAAACAGACACTTAGGCACATATTGGCTATATTTCTTCTCTGACAACTCCACACATCAGAAAATCAGTTGAAGGTGATTCCACTGGCAGAAGAATCCAGAGATAATTTTTTCATGGAAACTCCAATCAAGCTTCAAATGCAATTCAAAGACTCCACTGGAGAATGAGACCTATTGACAGAGATATGGAAGGGTAGTATGGAAAAAATAGGTACTCGAGCTTGAGTTTAGTCCAAGAAGTACTTTTCTATTTTATAAATATCTTCTTGTCCTTTCTTGATTTTTTCAAAAGAATATTTCTTCACTTATTTCATTCAAATGAAGCCCAGAGATCTACCCTTGTATATCCTCCATGGAAAACTGTAGGTATACCTCCTTCTTGTACAACCCATATTCACCAAGCTCCTTCCTCTGAGCCATATGATGTTCATTGATTCGGATTTTATGAGTAGAATGAAATGAATACAGATTATTAACAGGTGATTAACACAAAATAATAGAGATATAGTAAAACTGGTTTTCTATTCAATAACGAAATAAGATGAAACTATAAAATGCAGCGGAAACAAGCTTGCTAGAATGGTGGCGACTTATCTTTGAGAAGAGATGTGACGGCTGCGCGCATTCGCAAGAACAAGATTACAATGAGGCTTTGAAGGAATTTTTACAATAAACAAGAATTCCAAAACCCTAGACATCTAAAAACCTAACCCTAGGAGATGAAGCACCAAAAGTCACCTGGGCCCCGTTTGGGTAAGTTAGTACATCAACTTCCCGGGGTCGTAACTTTTGCATACGATCTTCGTTTTAGGCGTGTGATAGCCCATTGAAAAGGTATCATTGAGGAGATTCATTTTGGGGGATCATTCATTCCTTAAGCTATCATTAGGGATCTTGATCCCAAAAAACCTTCATTTAGGCCCTCAAAATGGCCCCAAAAGTTAAAACTGCTAAAAATAGTAAATTGCCAAAATTGTCAGAAAACTCTTTTGAGCCAGTTGGAAAAGGTGGGTGGCCACCGATATCCATATGGATAAATCCTCCCTCCTTAGGAAGAAATGGTCTCCATTGCGTTGAGGTCCTCCATCATATGAGCAAATTTCTACTGAATTTAGCCTCGGGTGAGCAACTTGCCTTGGTGTGGGAGCTGCCCTGCTTTGACGACTCGATAAAGATGGATCCTTTGTTGTCAAGTGCCCTTGATATGTGTGTCCACAATATGATCATTGGATTCCTGTTGTATGCAGTCATGGTTGAGATCTATGGGTGTCATCTTTTATGCTACTTATGAGGTGTCCAATAATGGTGGGAAATAAGGGTGAAGGAGATCCACGTTGAACGCTGGGTGAAGGCCAAGGAAAGGACGAATGTTGAGCTCAAAAGAATTATCCCCCACGGCCTTGGTTATAGTGTACAACCCATAACGGAGTGGGTGAAGCTTCCGATGGGGTCCTATAAGGCATTCTTTCTGCAAGCACAACCAAACTTTGTCACCCACCTGAAACTTATGTGGCACCCGATGTTGATCATGGCATTGTTTGTACTTTTCATTGGTCTTATGTAGGATATCCTGAACCTATTGGTGGATGTGCTAGATCCGCTCAATGAACCGGGTGGCTTTGTCAGCTTTAGTTGGATCAGGAGATGATTCGGTCGAGGTGACCGAAAGGGGAAGTGAAACATCTATGGGACCTAATGGTTGGAATCCCAATGATGCAGGAGCATTGTAAGAAATCAAGCGAACGTGGAGGCGAAAGACAGCTGGAAATCGCAACACACATTTTCTCACGTTTTGAGATATTTTTGAAAACATTAAATGTAATGGTTAAAGGGAGACATACTCAGATATTGTAAACAGATCATGAGCGATTTCTCTCATCTATAAAAAGTTAAGGCATTTATGCATAGTTAATGAAGGTAGGTAGATTTGAAACATAGATTAGACAGTTAGAGAGAAGGAGGGAAAAAATATATAGACACCCTCGTCTTTGTATTATACAATTCATTAGAACATTAGCATAGAGAAGGAGAGAGTTGTAGCAGAGAGTTGTGGAGAAAACTCCATGTATAGGAGCTTTGAATTAATATAAGAAGATTTGAACCAGATTTCATGGTGTTATGATGTTGTCTTCTTATACATGGTGAATGGTATGCTTACAATGTTTTCATTTCTCTCTATCTATGCATTTGTTGTTATTCTGTGTTGAATGTATGATTTCATGTTGAGTATATGAAGTTTGAGAAAGAAAGAGAATGAGTTTCAATTGTTTCTCATCTTGAGTGAGAAGTTCTTGCAAGGAGTGCAATGAAATGTCCGCAAAGAGTGTGTTGACGAAGATTCAAAGGTTATCTCTGAAAGATCATGAGGGATACCGTTGTTCTCATTTCAACAAAAGTGCGAGAGTAGCACAGGAAGCTGTGCAAGGAGTGCACATGCATTGGAAGTCTTAGGACTTATCAACTAAAGGAGAGTTGAAGGACTACTGTTGCGGGGAGTGCACAGAGTCGAAAGAGATCAAATATATAGGGGTATTTGATAGATTGCCGCAAGGAGGGCGTGCAAGAGTGCTTTTGACGCTTGAAGTTTCTAGAGAGAAATATCAGGAGGGTCAACACCTTTGAAAGTGTTAAGAGGGAGATGGGAGTTGAAGTCACCCAACATAAGAAAAGTTCACGAGGAAGAACCTTGGTTTATTTCGCAGAAGTTGTCAAGGAGCAACGAGCGGTTGGAATTCTCTGTGGAGAATTCACGAAGTCGTGAAGGCCGTAGGATCCAAAAGAGTTGTAGGGTGGATAAGGTTTGGACGAGTCCATTTATTTGGTGTAAAGATTCACATCAACCATCAGTCTTGATCTGTCTGAGCCGTTAGATCATTTCGGCATTTCGGGGATCCTGACGACAAGGGGTTGAGTGTAGTGGAACAAAAGTCCCGAAATCGCGAGTTGTGA
Organism: Picea engelmannii; assembly: GCA_009831015.1. Classification (NCBI taxonomy): domain Eukaryota; kingdom Viridiplantae; phylum Streptophyta; class Pinopsida; order Pinales; family Pinaceae; genus Picea; species Picea engelmannii. The sequence goes on from ML819521.1 coordinate 164,918, forward strand.
TAGGAGGTGACGGGGAGTTTGGGATTTTGGCACTTCAGGTGTCGGGAAATGGAGGAGACAATTCTTTGGGAGTGAGAGTGTTGAAGATCAGGAAGAGTGACAAGTGGCAGGAGTCTACGTCAAAAGTAGAAAGCGCTTGAGTGGACAGGTGGCGTGTCCTCGTCAAATAGGTAGAGTCAAGCTTCATTGACTATTTCAGATTTTTGTGGGTGGAAGAGCCGGAAGCCTCGGATCTGGATTGGAGAAATCATGAAGTCCGAAATTATGAATTGACAGAAGGTTCTATGAGAAGCATTTTTTTCTGAATACATTTCGGGGAATCGACATTTCGGGTTTCGGTGGGTTAAGGAGCCAAAAATTTGACAACGGAAATCACGATATCGCAAAACTCGAAAGCCCGAATTAGTGAAGGTCACGACCTTGTTGTGGTAAAGGAGATTTGGGTTGATGCCTGGTGTTTTTCCATGCAGGATCAATTCATAATGACATGTGGATACATCGTGAGTGTATGAGATCTTCCTCGAGGGGAAATCAAAGAGTCAATTAGAATCAAGGGAAGATTAGAATGATCCTACGCGGACCTCGAACCGAGGGTTGGGGGTCTGCATCAAAGTGGCATTAGAGTGAGTAAGAGTTCTTTTCTTTCTGTAGTAGAGAAAAGAGAAAAGGTTTGTAACCATGCTGTCGAGAAGGAGAGAGAGGCCAATGCCTAATCTAGCAGTGGAAAGGGAAATGAACTAGTTATGTGCCAGGCTTGATGCCATGGAGACAACATAGAGGTGCATAGTCGACATTGGGGATATTAGTGAGGCTGACAATGAAAATGAAGCTGGACACGAAGAAGAAGAAGATGCATTCGAAGATGCTGTAGACGAACGCCTGTTCAGGGTTGTTGCAAGGATAGGTGCTAGGGAAAAAATGGAGATTCCCATGTATGAGGGAAACCTAGATGTTGAAGAGATTCTAGACTAGATTAGAGCTCTGGATAAGTACTTCGACTATGAGGATGTCGAGGAAGACAGGAAGGTCAAACATGTTGTCACTAGACTTAAAGGGCATGCAACATTATGGTGGGATGAAATATAGGCTGACAGATGCTGCAAGGGCAAGCAAAAAAACAAAAGTTGGGATAGAATGGTTGTGAAGATGAAGGCCAATTTCATCCCCAAGGATTATCAAATTACTCTGTTTCGGAGGATGCAAAATTTGAGACAGAAGCTGATTTCAGTGAAAGAATACACTGAAGAGTTCTACAAGATAAACATCCGAGCAGGTCATCGGGAAAGTGATGATGAAAAGGTTTCCAGATATATGAATGGTCTGAGATATGACATCCAATATGAGATGAGCATGATGATCATTCAGACTATATAATATGCTTATCAGATGGCTCTGAAAGCTGAAGAGAAGCTAAGCCGAAAGAAAGGTCAAAGAGGCCGAGGCATAAGTCAAGCCAGAGGAAAAATAATTGCCCAAGACAGAACTCAGAGACCTCAAGAAGAGGAAACAAAACCCCAAACTCAGCATGAGAGAGGAGGAATCTCATAGAGAGGGAAGTATGCTGATAGAAATACTTTTCCTTGAGCTAGAGGAAGAGGAAGACGTCGAGGAGGTGAAGTGAAATGCTTTGTCTGTGGGAAAAAAAAACATAAATCTTATGAGTGCCCAAACAGAAAGAAAGAAGGTGGTGAGATTCACATTTTCGAAGCACAAGGATGGAATCTTGAGGTAGAAGATGTTGAGGGCGCAAGATCCTTGATGATGAAGAAAGTTCTCTTGAAGCCAGAAAAGGAGGCAGAGAACCCAGTCCAAAGGAATAGACTTTTTCGGACTGCTTGCAATACCAAGGACAGAGTATGCAAAGTCATTGTGGACAACGGTAGCAAAGAAAATCTCGTTTCTACAGAGATGGTAGAAAAGATGGAGCTGGAGACTGTTGAACATCCAAGCCCATACACAGTTTCATGGCTACAAAAAGGACATCAGGTAAATGTCACTAAATAATGTTTAGTTGGATTTAAAATAGGAGGATATAAGGATGAAATATTATGTGATGTCATTCCCATGGATGTTTGTCATCTATTGCTGGGTAGACCATGGCAATATGATAGGAATGTAGTTCATGATGGGAGAAAGAACACATACACCCTGGAGAAGAATGGGAGAACTCACATGTTGTTGTCGATTAAGGATAAAGAGGTGAGACCAGAGGTAAGAAACACTGTACTTCTCATGAGTGGGAAGGAACTTCTTAATGAGGTTAAGAAGAAGGAAGACACACAATTTATTATGGTCAGGAAGCCTACAATTGTTTTGGCCAGTACAAGAGTGGATGATTTACCAGAGGAAATCCAAAATTTACTGGAAGAGTTCGCTGACATAGTAGTGGACGAACTACCTCGTTCATTGGCACCAATCAGGCGTATAAGTCATCACATTGATCTTATACCTGGAGCCAATTTACCAAACAAAGCAGCGTACAAGTTAATGCCACAGGAGAATGAAGAAGTTAAGAGACAAGTCCAGGATTTAATGGACAAAGGATTGATTAGAGAGAGCTTGAGTCCATGTGTTGTTCCAACAGTTCTCAGCCCAAAGAAAGATGGAGGCTGGAGGATGTGTATAGACTCAAGAGAGATCAATAAGATTACTATCAGATACATATTTCCATTACCAAGGATGGATGATTTGATGGATTGCTTGAGTGGAGCAAGATTTTTTTCAAAGATTGATTTGAAAAGAAGATATCATCAAATCCAAATGAGAGAAGGTGATGAGTGGAAAAGAACATTCAAGACGAATGAAGGAATGTATGAATGGCTTGTTATACCATTTGGCTTAAAAAATGCGCCCAGTACTTTCATGATATTGATGAATGAATTCCTGAAGGATTTCATAGGAAAATTCGTCATTGTATATCTTGATGATATATTAATTTTCAGAAAAATAGAAGTAGAGCACTTGAAGCATTTAGCTACAGTGATGAGGAGATTATAGCAAGAGAAATTGTTGATAAATATGAAGAAATCAACATTTATGAGGACGAAACTCATTTATTTGGGTTTTGTTATCTCTGCAAATGAGTTGAAGATGGATCCGGAAAAGGTAGAAGCGATTAAGAATTGGCCATCGCCGAGGAATGTGTTTGAGGTTCGAAGCTTCCATGGATTAGCTAGTTTCTACAGGTAATTCATCCGAAATTTTAGTGGGATTAATGCACCAATGATGGATACGGTGAAGAAAAGACATAAATATTTTCATTGGACGGAGGAAGCAGAGAAGAGTTTCAATCTGATGAAGAAGAGGATCACTGAGCAACCGATTTTTGTTTTGCCTGATTTCAGCAAGACATTTCAGGTCAAGTGTAACGCAAGTGGATATGCAATAGGAGCTGTTTTAAGCCAAGATGATAGGCCGATCACCTACTTCAGTGAGAAACTGAACGAAGTGAAGGTTAAGTACTCCACATATGACAAGGAATTCTATGCAGTCATACAAGCGCTGAAGAAATGGAGACATTATTTGGTTCCTAAAGAGTTTGTTTTGTACAATGATAATCACGCTTTGCAATTTGTGACTCAATAGGACAAGTTGAACCAAAAGCATGCAAAATGGGTTGAATACATGCAAAATTTTACTTTTTTGATTAATCATATTTTTGGAACTGCTAACAAAGTTGTTGATGCTTTGAGCAGGAAATGTTTTCTTATGCAGGAATTTAGAGTCAAAACTTTGGGTTTTGATAATCTCAAAGAAATGTACAGAGACGATCCATATTTTAAGGAAGCGTATGAGGCGTCTGAGAATCCAATTCTCAAGGACAAAATCTAGTGGACCAAATATATGATCCAGGATGGATTATTATTCAGGGGCAATCAGTTATGTATTCCAAAATGCTCCATGAGGGAGAACCTGCTGAAAGAAAAACACAGTGGAGGATTGGTCGGACATTTTGGTCATGTCAAAATGTTCTCAAAGTTGAATGGTGCATATTTTTGGTGAGGGATGAGGACAGATGTTAAGAAATTTGTGGACAGATGTAGAATTTGTCAGCACACAAAGGGAAAAAGGTAGAACACAGGTTTATACCAGACATTACCCATACCTGAGAGCCATGGGATGCAGTGAGCATGGATTTTATATTGGGACTGACAAGAACACAAAGAGGATTTGATTCAATGTTTGTGGTGGTAGTCATATTTTCAAAGATGACACATTTTATACCATGTCAGAAAACCAACAATGCAACTCATATTGCGAACCTGTTTTTCAAGGAAGTTGTCAGACTTCACGGCTTGCCAAGGAGTATAGTTTCAGATCGAGATACCAAGTTCGTGGGACATTTATGGAGGACTTTATGGAAGAATATGGGGACAAATTTGTCATTTAGCTCAACTTATCATCCTCAGATGGATGGGAAAATAGAATTTGTGAACAAGAGCTTGGGATATTTGCTAAGGAGCCTAGTGACTGAACACCATAGTCAGTGGGATCACATTCTGCCACAGGCTTACAATGATTCACTCAATAGAAGCACAGAGAAGAGTCCATTCCAAATTTTGTATGGAATGCAGCCAATGGGAGTTTATGAATTGAAAGATTCGGAACAAAATGAATTCAAGAGTGCCAGTGCAGAGGATTTTGCAGAAGCAATCAAGGAACTTCATCAACCAAGTCAAGGAACGATTGCAGAGTTCGAACCAGGAATACAAGCACAGTGCAGATCAACACAAGTGAGAAATTCAACTTGAAGTTGGTGATCTGATTCTTGCACATATGAGGAAGGAAAGGTTCCCAAGGGGAACATATAACAAATTGAAAATGAAAAAGATTGGACCATGCAGGGTATTGAAGAAATTTGGGGCAAACACATATGAGATTGAATTACCCGATGGGGTCGAAATTTCACCAATATTCAATGTTGCAGATTTGTATCCTTACAGAGCTAGAGAAGTAGAAGCAGAGGATGAAAATACAAAGGTTCAATGGACTAAACAAATTCCTGTAGCTGAAAATCCACAGATGGAAAGCATAATTGACAAGAGAGTCAGCAAAAAGACCAAGAGGAAAGAGTATTTTGAATACTTGGTCAAGTGGAAGGGACATCCAGTTGAAGATGCTAGCTGGGAGGATGAAGCAGAAATTCAAAAGCATGGACAGACTGTGCAAGATCTCATGACCAAGAGTTCATGAAAATTTTCAAGCGAGGGACTATGATGCAGGAGCATCGTAAGAAGTCAAGTGAGCGTGGAGGCGATCGAAAGCTAGAAAGAACAACACGCATTTTCTCACGTTTTGAGATATTTTTGAAAACATTAAATGTAATGGTTAAAGGGAGGTGTACTCGCATATTGTAAAAATATCATGAGCGATTTCTCTCATCTATAAAAAGTTAAGGCATTTATGCATAGTTAATGAAAGTAGGTAGATTTGAAACATAGATTAGACAGTTAGAGAGCAGGAGGGAAAACGGATATAGACACCCTCGTCTTTGTATTATACAATTCATTAGAACACTAGCATAGAGAAGGAGAGAGCTGTAGCAGAGAGTCGTGGAGAAAACCCCATGTACCCATGTACAGGAACTTTGAATTAATATAAGAAGCTTTGAACCAAATTTCATGGTGTTATGATGTTGTCGTCTTATATATGGTGAATGGTATGCTTACAGTGTTTTTATTTCTCTCTATCTATGCATTTGTTGTTCTCTCAGAGGTTATCTCTGAAATCTCGGGAGGGATACCGTTGTTCTCATTTCAATAGAAGTGCGGGAGTAGCACAGGAAGCCATGAAAGGAGTGCGCAGGCATTGGAAGTCTTAGGACTTATCAACTAAAGGAGAGTTGAAGGACTACTATTACAGGGAGTGCACAGAGTCGAAAGAGATCAAATACACAACAGTATTTGATAGATTGCTGCAAGGAGGGTGTGCAAGAGTGATTTTGAGGCTTGAAGTTTCCAGAGAGAAAGATCAGGAGGGTCAACACCTTTGAAAGTGTTAAGAGGGAGACAGGAGTCAAAGTCACCAAATAGAAGAAAAGTTCACGAGGAAGAACCTTGGTTTATTTCGCAGAAGTTATCTAGGGGCAACGAGCGGTTGGAATTCTCTGTGGAGAATTCACGAAGTCGCGAAGGTCGTAGGATCCAGAAGAGTTGTAGGGAGGATAAGGTTTGGATGAGTCTATTTTGTTGGTGTCAAGATTCACGTCAACCATCAATCTTGATCTGTCTAAGCCGTTAGATCATTTCAGCATTTCGGGGATCCTGACGACAAGGGGTTGAGTGTAGTGGAACGAAAGTCCTAAAATTGCGAGTTGTGATAGGAAGTAACGGGGAGTTTGGGATTTCGGCACTTTGGGTATTGGGAAATGGAGGAGACAGTGATTTGGGAGCGAGAGTCCCAAATATCAGGAAGAGTGACAGGTGGGAGGAGTCTACGTCAAAAGTAGAAAGTGCTTGAGTGGACAGGTGGCGTGTCCTCGTCAAATAGGCGGAGTCAAGATTCGTTGACTATTTTGGAGTTTTGTGGGTGGAAGAGCCGGAAGCCTCACATCCGGATTCATGAAATCGCGAAGCCCAAAATTTTGAATCGACGGAAGGTTCTGTGAGAAGCAGTTTTTGCTGAATAGATTTCGGGGAATCGACATTTTGGGTTTTGGCTGGTTAAGGAGCCAGAAATTCGACAATGGAAATCGCGATATCGTGAAACCCGAAAGCCCGAATTAGTGAAGGGCACGACGTTATTTTGGTCAAGGAGATTTGGGTTGATTCCTGGTGTTTGTCCATGCAGGCTCAATTCATAAGGACACGTGGATACACCGTGAGTGTATGAGATCTTCTTCGAGGGGAAATAAAAGAGTCAATTAAACTCAAGGGAAGATTAGAACGATCCTACACGGACCTCGACCCGAGGGTTGGGGGTCTGCATCACCCAACCCCACCTGAAAGGGGCTGTGGCCAGTTGAGCTATGCAAAGCTCAGTTGTACCTATGCTAGACATAGGGAAGGCTCTCATCTCATTTATGGGGGTGCTTTGAATTATACATGTGAAGGATATGCACAATCATTCGATTTACAACCTCCGTTTGGCCATTTGTCTAGGGGTGGAAGGCCATGGATTTGGTGAGTTTGGTGTCCAGCAGTGACCAGAGACTCGACCAGAATGTGCTGATAATTTGACTATCCCAATCTGAGACAATGGTTCGTGGGATTCCAAAATGTACCTAGAATCGGTCAAAGAAGAGATTGGTAGTGGTCTCTGTTGTGATGCTCTTCTTGCAGGCAACCATAATCACCATCTTAGAAAAGCGATCAACAACCACAAAAACACAATCATTTCCCCACTTGGTGGATGGGAGACCCAACATGTAGTCCACTGAGATGGATTCCCATGGCCTGTCAGGAGTAGGAAGAGGGGTGTACATGCCTTGTTTCTTAGTGGTCGGTTTGGTAGTAGTGTAGGTAGTGTAGGACCTGATATACTTGCTGACCTCCTATCAAAGTTTTGGCTAGTAGAAATGTTTCTATAGCATCGCCACTGTATTTTCAATGCCGAAGTGTCCTGCCACCTAACTGTAGTGGGCTTCCCAAATCATCTTCACTCGCTCAATTGATGGAACATAGATATGGCCCAGACAACACAACAACCCATCCTGAAGATGGAAATTATCGACAACTATGTTTGCACCCAACATTTGATAGGTGGTGGTGAAGTCAAGGTCTGTCTCATAAAGTTGAGGCCATCCAGATTTCTCATGGCTGCAAGAGTTTAGCACCGTGGTGAGTTTCGCGACTGGAGGTCTGCCAAGGCAATCAACGATGCAATTGGTGCTTCCTATTTTATACTTGATGTTGAGGTAGAATTTTTGTAAGTATGTGGACCACTTTTGATGGTGGTCATTCTGCAATTTTCCCTGTGTCTGCATGAATTACAGTGGCTTATGATCAGTGTGGATTATTGTCTCCTTCCCAAGAATGTAATGTATCCACTGGCGGTAGGCTTGCATAATGGAGTACATTTCTTTGTCATAAGTAGGGTACTTACGGACAATATCTGACAATGTCTCACTATGATAGGCCACAGGGTGGTCATGTTGAGTGAGAACGACACCCACAACATAGTCTGAAGCATTTGTCTCGATCTCAAAGGGATGTTGCAGGTCTGGTAGTGAAAGTACTGGGGCTGAGCACACGCACTGCATCAAATCATCGAACGCTTGTTGTTGGGACCAACCCCATGAAAATTTATCCTTACCATGACCCCTGTTTATTTAGCTGAGGGCCCATGCAATATGGGAGAATCCCAGCACGAACTTGCGGTAGAAATTGTCAAGGCCCAAGAATCTCCAAAGCTCAGTGAGTGTTGTTGGGGCTGGACAGTCACATATGACTTGGATCTTGGCTAGATCCACATGTACGCCATGCTGATCAATAATGTAGGCCAGGTACTGGACCCTGTCCATGCCGAAGGAGAATTTTTCCAAGTTGGCGTATAGCTTTTGCTGTCGCGGGGTGTGCAGAACCTGTTGAATATGCTGCAAGTGTTCGACCCAAGTCTTGTAGTAAATTATAATGTCATCCAGATACACCACTACAAAAGTATTGGTGAATGGTGATAGAATATCATCCATCATCCTCATGAAAGTGGCTAGAGAATTTGTCAAACCAAAGGGCATGACCAACCATTCAAAAAGGCCTTCCTTTGACATGAAGGCGGTCTTCCAGACATCTGTCTGTTCTATCGGGACCTGGTGGTAGCTAGACTTCAGATCAATCTTATTGAAGTATTTGGCCCCCGTGAGTTGATCAAGGAGGTCGTTGATTCAGGGAATCATGTACCGACTTCTGACTGTGATTTTATTCAGAGCTCGATAATCAATACAGAGTCGCCAAGTTCCATATTTCTTCTATACCAGCAGGATTGGGCTCCCGTAAGGTGATGAGCTGGGACGGATGTGCCCCTTGTGGAACAATTCTTGGATCTGTCACTTGATCTCCTCATTCTCTAATAAAGAGAATCCATAGATGTCTTGCTTGACCTGGCAGTGCAGAGGTACTCCTGTAGGTGAGGAGAATATATCCGAGTATTCTTCCACGACCTTATCTACTTACTTCTGTTATGTGGAGAGGTCAACCACAGAGACCCTGGATGTGGCTGTGATATTTCACTTATTCTGAGAGTGAATCATGAAGAAGACAAACTTCCCTATCTGAGAGATGACCTTCCTGCATTTCTTAACAAAGATCAAGGAAATAACACCAGGTGGGACTGCCTTGGGTATCCTGTACAATTTCCTGTTCAAAGTAATAATAACACTATGAGGCCTAGACTCATATTCAGCATGATGTTTCCATAAATAAGGTTGGCCCAAAATAACATCACAAACTTCGAGAGGAGAAACACCACACAATATCTCGTCTTTGAAGGGCTTGATGTTATACGATAGTCGACACTGTTGGCTGATGCAGAGATCACTTCCTTGGTGGAGCCATCCAATGGTGTAGGGTTGTGGGTGCGACGTTGTTGGTAGGGACAACTACTTGATGACCTCTGCTGAGATGAGGTTCTTCTGGCTACCTCTATCAATGATGAAGTGCAGCAGGGTGCCTTTTACCCACATATGTGAATGGAAGAAGTGCTCTCCTTCTTCTGGCTCGTCTGGTTCACCAGGCTGGAGATTGGTGGTAGCAACGATGGCACTAGGTTCCACTTCATTGATCTATCTTCCCCTTTTTAGTTCTAGCTCAAAGTCATAATCTACATCTGATTCAGAGGATTTGACTTCAGCCACCAATGACTGCTTTGAGTGGTAGTCAGCAGTGTTATGCCAAGGGATCTTATGGAAGTCGCACCACTTCCCGGTATCTTTCTTTGTCTTTCTGGTGTCCTTCTTTCCTTCCATCTTAGACTGGTTGTCCTAATACTCTCCATATTTACTTTGTCCCTTGTTCTGTGGATTGGGGCCACCCTTTTGTGACATCCTCCTCGTTACGACAACAACTCTTTAACAAGTGCAAATTTTTTTTTTGTTTAAGGTGTGTGCGCACGTGTAAAAATGAATAGACACACTTGAATCTACGTCACCACTTGATGACTAACAAGACGCAACCATGATGATCAAAAAAAGAATACATAAGGCACAGAACAAGTAACTGCAAACATTAAATGACATACTGTGTTATGTATAGTACGAGAACAGATGGAAGAATCCATAGTAGTAGATTTTACTATTTCTGCACAGGAAAGCAGGGCGTTTAATATTAGTTCTCTACTCCGAAGAGAGAGAATGCCAGATAGGCTCCTGGCTGACTGCATAGGCAGAAACTAGTAATCTCTGTCAGGAGGTCGCAATGGTGGGAACTATGCCTTTAAAGAGCCCGAGACTACTGACACGACCTTAGAGGTGTGTCGTAAGAGTGGAAACCCTGCCTTTAAAGGGCCCGAGACTCTTGATACGGCACTGGATTCTTTACACAAAAATAATCACACACACAGACTTATATACAGAGTGACTAGCTTTATCAGATCGAAGGGTCTGATATCATACAACTGTGAGTTTGGAAAATTCCAATTATAGTACTAACCCTGGAATTAACCCGACCCTAAACGTCAGCATAGAGATAAACAACAGTTTTATTAACCCTAAATTTAACAGCCCAAGATAAAGACACAACCATCAATCGCAATCAACAAGGTTATCTAACAAACACAAACTATAATAACCCTGACCATACATGATAACCATTTTACATTTTATGTTACGAAAATCTTGCAATAAATTACAATTACCAACATTTTATTTTTGTTGAATAACCGTAAAATTAAAATGTCCTTTACCATATCTGGTAACTGCGTTACCCTGTTGATTTCTAAACCCTTGCAATAAATTACAATTACACATATTTTATATGTTTCCACCTTAAAATTCAATGACCTTACATGATAAAAAAATTGCAAATAAACAATGAGGAGATCGCATTCATAAGTTACAAGGCTAGCATAGCAATCTTCCTATTGCAAGTACCTTACATTTTATAAGATATCAATCACAAGGAATTACAAGAACATTCCCTAGACATAACCATCTCCTCACTATATATAGTAACATAACATTCCAACTAAATAACAAGGATTTTACATTTCATTTGTTATGAATAACGAATGACACTACGGTAACATTACCACAACCTAACCATATCATCACTATTACATTACAAGAATATTCAATTAAAAATAAGGAGTTTGCATTTTATTTGTTATGATAACAATGACATTATGGTAAAATTCCATGACCTAACCCTATCATCACCCTTACATTATAAAAATAGTCAGTTAAAATTAAGGAGTATACTTTGCATTGTTATCACTAACAATTGGAACTGCAATGATAAGACCAGCAAAAATAGCCATATCGTTTTTATATTAAACAGTAATGCAAATTAAAATACAAGGGCCCTACATGGTTGGTCTCAATTAACGAGAATTGATGAGCTCTTCCATAAATAACCATATTCTTCTACGACATTACCAAGACCATGCAAATAAAATAACATTAAAATTTCCCATCATGTGATCCAACACTAAGGCTATAATATATTTTAAGATGCAATAAACAATCACTTAAATTTTGACCTGTGATTGACAGTAGCGGTATCGTTACACCTTATACCAATTAGAATGTTTATTACGATACCATTACAACAACGTGATAATAAGGCAACCATAGTATTATGTGTCTTCTGTATTAAATGTGCAATTGATCGAATATAAAAATTGATTTGTTAAGGTTTAAACACCATTACTGGGTCTTGGTTGATAATGCAGTATTCATTACTATAATTATCAACCGACAACCATTAGTCTAAATCGATGACTGCTCGCTTATTTAGGAAGTGCTTCCATCGGTAGAGAGAGAGGAGTAGGGTTGTTTCATTTTCTCCAAATCAGGATATCAAGCGAAAGATGCGCCTTCCTTCTAGGAGAACCAACGAAATGACCGGTCAACTAGCGTGAAGATTGTAGTTGGGGTTTGGGGAAAGGAAAAGGTAAGTGGACAGTCATCAGACGTTATAAGCACGATACAAAAACGATTTTAATGCTACTACCCGTTTTGTAACAAGCGAACGACTGGCCCAGCCAACTCTGCCAGAAATTACAGCGCCAGTAGAATCAACGCGCAGAGGTAAAAATTTATGCCAGAGATATCGTAGAAATTTTAAATGTAAACCCCTAACATTAAATCGCAGTTTCCTGGGTAAGGGGGGTAAATCAGTAGTTACCTGAATTGACAAGTCACGACAAGAATCGCGGGTCCTCAATACGATCTTCCCCCCAATAAATATTTATAAACACAACCAACAGTCTGAGCACGCAGGTCAAGGGTGGACGTCGCTCTGGTATCCAAGGTATTAACAAAGTTCTATACTAGGGGCATTCACAGGTAAGGAACATCTTTTTAACAGAAGACCAGTAAGGTTTTGATGGCACCCGACAAGGAGAACGCTCAACAGAAATCTCGCTGGTGTAAATGTGAGGAAAACTTGAGGAACAAATATGCCTGGAACGATTTAGTTTCTTTGGTAGATTCAACTGAAAAAGAATTTACAACGACAAGATTTACGAGCCACCAACAAAACAAGAGTTCCATAGATATTTTCTTCGTGAACTCGAAGTTGTTCTGGAACAAATTTTCAACGTGGGTTTGTGCTGCAAATGAAATATCGTGTCTATTCCCTCTATAACTAGAATATAATTGACTAGATATGCACTCGCATTTTCTCCCCTTGCAGTTGAAGTTGGGGAAGGAGTTCGATTAACACAGATTCTTCAATCAGAGCAATAATCCAGCTTATCAAGAATAGCAATCTTAAAATGAGGGTATTTTCTGACTATCCTATTCTCTACAAGAGAAGCAGCGAATCCAGCCAGACCAGTGATGAGAATATTATGAGAATGAGGTTTAAAGTCAAAGAGGAAATATGCGCAACCATTACAATTGACAAAAGATGCTGTAATATTCCTTACCCATTATCTATTTTAAAACGACAGAGGTAAAACATACAAATAAAATATTTATATATATATATATATATCTTTTTTTTTTCAATACACAACAACACTCTGAAAAATGAAACAAGTCCATCCCACAAGGACCACTCACTTTGAAGCCAATCACTGTTCACATATCCGGATACTAAAATAAATTGCTGACAACCAAGGAGAATGCCAAGGCCCTAAGGATAGCTCAATGAAATCGTCACGGGGGTTACATCAATCTAAGCACAGAACTAAATGACAAGGAAAAGGGATGATTCCAATTCTAACACTTCCATTAACATCATAAGGGTTCATATACATGTTAAATAATGATTCTTTTATTTTAAACGAATAATGCACTTGCGTACCTGTGACTGATGGCGAGTAACCCGAAGACACTATCCCACTCTTGAGCTTCATGCCGCTCCCACTCGCCGACCACCGAGACCTCACCGGTACCTCCCAACCAATCGCTAGGGGTACTCTTCTTCCCCCTTATCCCCCCAAGCCGCAAAGGGGCCACACACTATCCAGATGGTATGTCTAGCTTCCCAGCTCGCCTCGCAAGGCCGAGCTACCACTCCCATCCGAGCTGAAAAATCCCAACTCTCCACAAGTAATCAATCAAGTCACAAAACCGACAGCGTAACGTTATGCTAACAGCCGATCCTTTTCTTCCTCATTTTCCCTTTCTTTTATAGAGTTTTTCCAACCTCCAACTTTCACTAAATCTCATTTTTTTAAAGTTTTAATAAAAATATTCTAAATATTCTCCTTCGCACAAGTGTCATCCATCCCCCTCTTTCCTCAAATAATTATTTTCTTTAAATTATTAAATTACTCATTTCCCTCACCCACCTAGAGTTGCTCCTAAATTTCCTCCTAGGTGTTC
>ML819522.1:24164-36992 GCA_009831015.1 Picea engelmannii
AATCTTATATGTGGGCAAGATACCGATCCATAATATAATTAGCTAATGAATCCGAAACACTATTAAGTTCTCTCGGAATGTGTCTATATTCGATGTAAACAAATATTCGTTCGAGACGACGAACTTGCAAGTGTAGGCGTAGAAAGATAGGACTACAGATAGCGTAGATACGGTTGAGTTGAAGAACCACCAGTTGGGAATCTAAGTAAGTAATGATTTGAGAGATACCTAGAGAGGAGGCTTGGGTCAACAATCCGATGACAGCGTGATATTCTGCCATATTGTTGGTTGCTAGTCCTAAACAAATGCCTCCTGAACTCACCACCTGGTCAAATTGGTAAATAACCTAAGCTGCTGAAGCAATGTTACGGGTATGCCAGCTAGCGCCATCCGCGAACCCAAAAAAGATAGGAAAGGAAGATGTCATCTGCGCATGAAAACACAGGCACAGTCATGAGTGGCAATGGTAAAGACTCGAGCACACGAACGAAAATAGACACACCAAAACTAAATACAATAATGTACAAAGTACAAATGCTAGGTGATCTAGGCATAGTAATTCTTAAGGTAAAGCCTGTTTTGGGGATCTCCTAGGGAGATTCTGTCATGATCAACTAATTCGTAGGCACCTTTATGTAGGACACGCTTCACGATGTAGGGACCGTGCCACATGGGTTCTAACTTTCCTGTCCCCAATTTATCGTGAGCTTGGTCATAAACAAGGACTAAGTCTCCTTCCGTGAAAGTCCGAGGGTGGACAGATTTGTCATATTGACTTTTAATTCATTTTTGATGTGCTTCATTGGCGAGAGCAGCATCGCGACGCGTTTCGTCCAGTTTGGATAGGTACAAAAATCATTCTTCTTCGGCGGAAGTATGAGGCAAGAGTTCTACTTTCAGTTTGAGTGATGGAATCTCACACTCGATCGGTAGGACAACTTCAATGCCATATACCAACTGGAAGGGAGTGGATCCAGTTGAAGTTTTCACAGAGGTGCGGTAAGCCCAGAGAGCGGAGAACAGTTGTAGATGCCACGATGTTTTGTTTTCCCCTACCATGCGTTGGATCATGGTTTTTAGGACTTTGTTGATAGCTTCAACTTGTCCATTCGCTTGAGGGTAGTAAGGGGATGAGTTTTCATGGAGAAAACCCAATTTGACATGTAACTCGCTCATCATCTGGTTTTTGAAGTGTGCACCGTGGTCAGTGACAATGGCGCATGGTACACCAAAACGAGTTATGATGTGGTTGAAGAGGAATAGAGCTGTAGTACGACCATCATTCAGGAAGGTAGGCATAGCCTCAGCCCATTTGGTGAAGTAATCGAAGACGACGATGATGTAACCGTGCCCCACGACTGAGGTAGGCTTACACTGCATGAAATCAATGCCCCATTTGGCAAAGGGGCCGATGGCAATAATTGGGTGTAACTTCATAGGGTGGGTGCGTGCCTTCTTGTTAAAGATTTGGCAGGGTGGGCATTTCTTGACAGCCTCAGTACAATCTTTGAAAATCGAGGGCCAAAAATAGCCGGCACATAGGATTTTTTGGGCTGTGGCCATACCAGAAAGGTGTCCGCCATAGGCGCCAAGGTGACAATCGTTCAAAACGCGTTCAACCTCCTCGTGAGTCAAACATCACCGAAGGATGGTGTCGATACCATGACGATACAAAGTGTCGCTGAGGATGATATAACGACGAGAGTGATGATGAATGCGTCGATGCTCTTCACGAGAGATGTTGGGCTAAAAATGTTGTGTTTGAAGGTAGAGGAGAATGTCTCCATACCAAGGATCAGAGGTGCTGATGAGGAAGAGAGATTCATCAGGGAGAGAATCTCTAGGTTCGATGTATTCATCGGCACGAGGAAAAGCACAGATGAGCTCGGCAAACACCAGGTATTTTTTGGCTTTCGCCTTCGTAAACTCAAGATCAAATTCTTGAAGAATAACGATCCATTTCGAATATTTGCCCCCAAGTACTCTACGTGTCAGGACATGGTACATGGGGTTGGAGTCTGCGATTACCGTGGTGGTGTGTAGTAAGATGTAATGGCGGAACCTTTGGACAACGATGATAACTGCCAGAACTAGTTTCTCGACATGCGAATATCTGAGTTCAGGTCTAGATAAACTCTTGCTCAGATAGTAAATCACATGCTCTTCGTCGTTGGAGTCTTCTTGGACTAGCACAATTGCGATGGTGGAAGTAGAAGCAGCCAAGTAAAGGATATAATCCTTTGTATATTCAGGTGGATGTAACAAAGGTGCATGGGTCAAAGCATGCTTGAGAGCATCGAATGACCGTTGAGCTGCGTCATCCCAGATGAAAGGGACATTCTTTTGCAGTAACCGCATAAATCCTTTAGTGATCTCGGCATAATTGTAGATGAAACAACGAAGAAAGTTTGCTTTGCCTTGCAAACTTTGGAGTTGGGTTAAATTGGTGGGTGGAGGTAAGGCTAAGATGGCCTTGATATTCAAGGGGTCCACCCTAATCCCA
This sequence comes from Picea engelmannii, assembly GCA_009831015.1. NCBI lineage: Eukaryota > Viridiplantae > Streptophyta > Pinopsida > Pinales > Pinaceae > Picea > Picea engelmannii. Next base: position 26,668 of record ML819522.1, read on the forward strand.
TCTTTGGAGACAATGAAACCGAGGAGTCGACCAGATTCGACAACGAAAATGCATTTGTGTGGGTTCAGACGAATACGGTAGAACCTACATCGCAGAAAAATCGAGCGTAAGTGATCAATGTGATTGGATCAATTTAACGAATGTGCGGGTAAATTGTCAAGATACGGTTCTGCGATATGTTTGATGTCATGAAAAGCGTACGACATGGCTCGCTGGAAAGTGGCTCCAACATTTTTAAGGCCAAAAGGTAGCTTTCAGTAGGCGAAAGTTCCCCAAGGACAGATGAAGGCTGTCTTGTGTTGATCTGTGGGCAAGATTTCAATCTGGTTATATCCAGAAAATCCATCCATGAAATAAAAGATTACGCTCCTCGTGCAATTATCAATGATTTGGTCGATGAAGGGCGTAGGGTAGTTTTCCTTAGGACAATCTTTGTTGAGATCTCCATAGTCAACGCAAACACGGATGGTCCCTTGTTTCTTAACAACCAGAACAAGGTTGGAAACCCATTCAGTTAAAGGGATGGGATATATAAAGCCAGATTTTAGAAGTTTTTCAACTTCTGCCTTTATAGCTGCGACTTTCTTGGGATGAACTGGGCGAAGCTTTTGTTGAACCGGTTTCACGTCAGGGTAGGTTTTGATTTTGTGTACGACGATTGAAGGATCGATCCCTGGCGTTTCCTCGTAACTCCATGCGAAGACATCGCAGAATTCCTTGAATAAAGAGGTGTAGGAAACCACTTCGTCAGGTGTGCAATTAGCACCAAGGTTGATGTTTTCTACAACACCTTCTTTGATTGAAATGTCAATCATGACGGTAGTAGAGATGTTACCCATGTTCCCCTCAGAGAGAGTATATGTCGTGAGGATAAGAGATTGTAGAGATTTGGTAACATCGGGGGGGAAGATAGATCGTATGTCTTGTATTTCTTCCAGAGGTGGGAGAAAAGAGGATCGATGGTGGTTGTCATCCCATGGAAAATCGTTGATGCTAAGCATTTCCATGATAGATTCGTCCGAAGAAAAAATATGGGAAATGTAATCGACGACAGATGATAGGTAATCTAACCAAGAGGGCACCGAATAAGTATCGGGTGCCAATGAATGTGAATTGTTCGATGAGGGAGAGGCAGATTGAATAGCTACATATGCGGCCTCGGCTGGGCTCAGTGGCATTGTGTCACCGAGCACATCGAATTCCAAAGGACTAGGCACAATCCAGGGGTCAGATGATTCCAAGGATTGATAAGGCAAAGTCGAGATCATATTGATGATGACAATATGATGTGCAGTAGGTGGAAGTGGTGTAGGGAAGGTACCCATGAGGCTAGAATCTTTCAATAATCCAACACCAATGCTTTCATACATAACCAGGTGGTCTCCCAGAAAAGGAATGTTGTTGGTAGCAGGGATGTGAGCGTCGGGTGTGCAGAAATCAAGCTGATCGATGGTAACAATTTTGCCTTGATGGGGAAATTGTACACATCAAAACATCGACGAAGCGACAATGGTCATCGCGTAGAACCAACTTCTTCCAAGTAGTAGGTTGTAATCGAGGGGGGCATCGACCACCTCGATGTCAACAGTAACAGTTTTTCCACCCAACTGAACGGCTAAGGATTGTAATAATCTGTGAGGATGAAAACCTCGTCCATCAAAGGCGCGTAACATGGTAGCGGATTTGTTAAGGGTGGGTGATTTTAAGCCTTTCCAACAGGCTAGGGACATGACACAGGTGGAGGCTCCCTCATCCAGGATAGTCCGGTGGATTTGTTGATTGTGAACAACCACATCGATTTGGAATGCTAGCTGGTGGGAGAGTCACGGTTGATGATCATCCAGATTAAACATGAGGTAGTTTGATGACTCAGGGTCGAAAGCGCCAATAGTGGCTAAGAGTGTTCTACGTTGGCTGGGACAGTGTTGTAGAACTTCCAAGGCAGACATGGCACACGGGGCTTGGGCCAAATCTTCTACGATATTGTAGTTTTGGGCAACCCGTGAATTAGGATTGAATGTAGATTTCCAGATGGTGCTCTTAGGAGGGCCTAGGATAGAGTCAAAAGACGGTTTCTCAATCTAGAGTGGCCTGGATGGAGGGCTAATAGATGGAGGATTGGTGGAGGATGGTAACGGGTCTGATGCAGAACCATTAGCGATCTTCGGCTTATCAGGTTTAACTGGAGTGTCATATGTCACGGAGCGAGTTGTTAGATTAACTCCGTTAAACATGTAAATGTGGGAACTTGTCGAGGCCTCATCATGGGGTTGGTTGGAACTGCCCCCCGGCGTGGGGGTTTGTGTAACCAAAGATTGTTGCTGCGGAAAAGGCTGAGTGAGCACATCGGGTTGTGAATTTCCCTTGAAAAGTTTGGCCACTTCATCGCGATGTGGGCAGTCTCGAGTGTAGTGATCGTCACCACAAATGAGACATGGGAATTTCGGTTTTCGTTGTGGTTTTTTTTCGACAGCAGGGGTTTGTGGTTGGGTCTTGGGTTGCTCGTCGTTGTTGTTCTTCTTTGGTTTGTTTCTTGCTTTCTTCTTGCCCCCAAGTTGTTGTGAAGGGGTTGATTGGACCGCATTCACATCAGAGACCTGAGTTTGAGGTGGGGTAGAAGAGGGTGCAGTCGAACTGGGAGCAGCTGTGGAAGCGGGCCGCTGGATTGTTCCAGTAGACTGGGTAGTAGATTGAGTTTTGACGGAGCCAATAACTCCATCTGCATGCGAAGCAGTCGATGGTTTGGATGGGTCATTAGTGGCACGGGTAGCGTTCGGTATCAACTCATATAGAGTACCGGATTGTGAATAGACTAAGTCTAAGTACTGAGCCCGGGCGATGGCTTCTTCCTCGGTGACTACACCACCCATGGCAACATCACGAGCAATCTGGGGTAATAGTGATTTCATGAACCATTCCGCTAACAATTGGTTAGGAATGACCACTTTGATTAGCCTTCATCGTCATCTCCATTCATGGATATGATTGGAGATGTGTATGGAAGTTGTCTGACGAAGAGAGTTTAATAGTTCAGTACCCATCTCGTATCGAATGGGTAGTTGAAAGTGCGTGAGGAAGGACATGGAAAGGGAGTTGAAGTCGTGAAAAGATGCGTGTGGTAATTCAATATACCATTTCGCTGCGGAACCCATAAGTGTTCATTGGAAAAGACACAACTGAATCGAATCGTCCATGAGGGAGTTGGATGAACACCACAAATGGAAGGTCATCACGTGGTTGTTTGGGTCTTCTCTGGGATTCCCATCGAATTTTGTGATATCAAAAGGAAGTTTTGTTGGAATGGCTGGCCAAACCAGAGAATGATAAATGGGATCATTCATTAACTGAGACAAGTCTGGGAGGTCCAGGGTGGCTAGAAAAGGTAGTTGTCGGTTAACCTGTGGGTAATACTGGTGTGGCAAAGGGACACCAGTGGGGCCCAATACTGGGTTATGTGGATAATTATAACTCGTGGGCCCTCTCATGTGAGGTTGTTTTTGACCAAGGTACATAGGATTTGAGATGTTTCAATAAGTGTTGGTGAGAGGAGGATAACCGGATGGGTTTTGTGGATTATAGGGTGGGTTTGGCATTTGTCCATAAGGGGGTTGTTGTGGAGTCTGAGCATTTTGTCCCATGGAGGCATGCAGATTTCCTTGAAAAGGTACGCTCCACGGGTTGGGTGCGGCGGACACATTTTGTCCTTGTGGTTGATGGTGTACTCCGGATTGAGGTTGCCCCCCAGCATGAGGGTGCCCCCCGAATGGGATTTGTCCTCCAATGGGAGGATGCCCCCCAGCGTTAGGGTTCCCTCCGAATGGAATTTGTCCTCCGGAGGGAGGATGCCCCCTAGTTTGAGGTAGAGTTCCTGGAATCTGAAAACTAGATGTCAATGACGGACCGGTGCCACCGATCGGGTTAGGACCACCAAGAACAGTCCCTCCAAGTTGTTGGATAGGTATGGAACTTCCCGGTATAGTTTGGGTAGTGGTGGTAGTGGAAGCATTCAATGCCCTAAATCCAAAAGGGAGTGTAGGTCTTGGTGTGGCAGGTGTGCCAATCGGGGCTTGATTAACTACCGCATTACTGGCAGGGATAGTCGGAATGTGTAGGGCCATTGTCGAATGGGCTGTTTGGAGAGGAATAGTAGACCTTGGTCCAACAGACGGTATGTTCGGACCAATGGTTGGTGTGGCTGTAAAAGTGGTAGTACTGGTGAAATGATTTGGGGGTACAGTATAGGAAAAGGGTGCATCGACACCTTCTCCTGTTCCATAAATATCTCGCACCAAGCGTGGTAGACTTCGAACAACATCCGCAGTCCAAAAGGGGTCACTGGCCAAAGGGTTCTGAGAAGACCCAGCCGGAATGTCAGAAGGATGGATGACCACAAATTCTCCAGCAGAATTTAGGTGGAGGATCTGTCGTTCGTATCCCTCTGGAATGCGATAAGCTTCTGGAGATTCTGAGACAATTCGGAAATTCTCCAGAGAGATGGGAACTTCTTCCTGGGAAGTTGTAGCATTATGAACCTCGCTCTGTTGAGGAGCTTCCTCCGTAGAATGAGGGGGTAAAGGGGTGTTTCCTTCCATATTCTCTGGAGGAAGTCCCTGTAGCCTCCATGAGTGGCATGGAGGGTTGATGTTGGCAGAGAAGAGTCGGTGAAAGAAATCTATGGCCAACTAACGAAAAGAAACAACACACGCTTAAAAATCTAAGAATCACAACCAAGCAAACAGGACCTTCTTTTGATGACCGTACTAGTTGGTGATGAAATCCAACGTCGCGTGATCAAGTCCAGAAGGGGCGGGGATAGGGTGGAACAGTTACAATGGCGACATGCTTAACAGACTTACGCGTTGGTGCAAGCTTCCACGCAGTAATTGTGGATTTACCCTCCAAGGAGCCCGAGTGAGTTTGACCAATTTCTGCTCCAGGTACAGTGATACTTCCTGTCACCGTCACCTTGTGTAAGACCCTAAAGATTCTGGCCACTAAGGTTACCAATTCACAGTCAGCCCCTGGGCGGGAACAGTGGACAGTCCGATCCGAATGTACAGGCAGGGTATCAAGCCTGAAGTCAACTAAAAGGCTTCGACGCAGTAATTGTGGATTTACCTCAAAGTGACCCCCATAATACGATCTGACCACCACAATCAGTTAAACCTTGGAGGGTTAGTCCCCGTAGCTTACCTGAATGCAACCTCGTGAGTAACCCCTGTGTGAGAGGGGGATCCCAGGCAGACTTATACGATAACTGGATTTACTCTCCATAACTCAGGATGCTAGTGTTTGTTTTAGAAACTTTGGAGAGTTATGCTCACAGCCCTAATCCAAAGTACTAAGCCTAGTCTACTGTTGGTGGAGGATCCTAGAAAAGAAAAAGTTCTAGATAATTTTTAATTAGCGTTGATTTTGTGGCTGTTCTTTACGCAAAGGGGTGCATGGAAGTGAAACAAATGGAATTATGACTCAGACCCAAAGAGTGCATCAAATATGATAAGCAGTCATTTCCTTTCGATGAACATCTATCTAAGGGAGAGAGAAAGTTCTTTCACTAATCCAGCACAAACAAGGATGTAATCTCTCAAACGATTCTTTTCTCAATCAAATCCTGATGTAATGCAAAAACTTTTAAATGCCTTCTGATATGCACAATCAATCATGAAGATATATTTTATCATTTGCGTATGAATGGCGATCAATTCAACACAATGCTTGTCTTGCTAATTATCTTTCTTGTATGAATGAAAACCAAACTAGCACAAGAAAAAGTCACACAAACAATACACCCTTTCGTAGCAATCGAAACAAAAAAGCAAAAGAAAGAGAAACAATCAAAGAGAAAAACAAAATTCACACCCAAACGAAAAAGTTGAAGAACAATGACCTTGACTCAAATCAAGACAAAAAGGTCTGTAGGCCTTTGATGACCTTCACCAAGGTTTTTAACTCAACTGATGAGAAGAGAAAAACAATGCATGGGTTTCAAATTTCACTCAACAGGGAAAAACTCAATGAAAATGGTGAAGAAGGCTACAAGATCCAACTAACAAGGTATTTATTCTTCAAGAAGCCCGATGTCAAGGCTGAAAGGGAAGAAAAATTGACTCACTAGATCACTCAGCAAAAGAGACACAGAGGCAAACCCTGAAAAAGGTAGTTATGGAGGGTTTTTTGGCCAAAAAGAGGCTGGCGCTCTGTTTCCAAGGGAAAGGAGAATTATAGCGCTCTGTGTAGAGGTATGGGGGAGCACTGGCACTCTGTTAACACTAGGACAGGGGCACCAGGGTCTAAAAGCCCAAGAAATGTCAAAAAATTCCAAAAATTGGGATTCAAACTTGACAAGTATGCTAAGTGTGATAAGGTAAGGAGCCAATCAGCTCATGAAACTAATCAAAGAGGGATAAACCAGGCCCGAAACAATCAATGGATAGAACAAGGTCAATGAGGAGAAAAATCCAAACAAGAAGTTTCGATTTGAGGCTATCTCCCGAGAGGAGTCGCCAGTTTCTGTTGTAGGAAAATCTCCCCGCGGATAGGTAGATCGCCTCTAGAGCTTGACCTTGACCCTAGATGAAAATGATTAACATGGACACTGAGTTCCTTTCAAATATATCTAAACTAACACATGAGAAGGAAGGATGACAGAAGTACCTCTTTATCGACGTTTGTCCCTACACGCTCCGAGTTGCGCTCTAATCCTCTGCTCCTCACTGAGTTCTGCAGACAAGACAAGATACAACCGCTTCCTACTCTATTGATGTTAGCTTGAAAACAGATCTATCAATTAATGATAAGTTCATGTGACATTAGACACAAACTAGAAAGAAACAGGCCAAGCATGTCATATTGATGAGAATAACGACAACATTACTTACAATCGTAGATGCGAATGCGACAGCTTCATCAAGTCCCCTTCGTCTAACCCTTGCCTGAAAGCTCCACGACCTAGACAACAACAACTTCACTGATCACTCTCCTTTGGCTGACTGTGGGTTTCCTCCAAGATCATAAGTTTCATATATTCAATTCTTCCCCCTTTCCACCATCATAGAGCTTGTTTATATAGGTTAAGAGGAGCTTAACCTCTTGAGTTATCTTTAGAACAAGTTGGGAACCTTCTCCTTAGATCAGGGATCTCTTGATGAAACCAAGAATTCAAGCACAACTGCCTCCTAATCTCGAAAGATCCTCCCCTTATTCTCCTCAACAGGCCAACTACTGCCTCAGATTAGGCAGCGCTCCCTTAGAAGGGGCATTAGAGCGCTGTAGCCCTCCCTGGTAAGCCTTGGGGAAGCGCCAACACTCTCAAGATGAGCAGCGCTCCTTCAAAGGGGGCTGGGGAGTGTTATAATGCTCCCTGAAGCATTATAGGGGAGCGCCAACTCTTCTGGAGCTAAAGTAGGGGAGCGCTCCCCCTCAAAACCTTTGTTTTAGGGTTCCTTTCAGGTGTCAAGAGTAATTTGACTCCAGTAGACCAGTTCTCCTCCTTCAAATCAATCATGTGAGATGTTATAAGTGCCTCCTTAGTGTCGTTATCATGACAATGTTGTCTGAACATCCTTTGCGACACTAGTGACCAACTTGCGACACTTGCAAAAGTTTTAGGGAAGATGCGACACTTGTGACGATCAAGAGGGAAATGCAACACTTATCCAGCTGAGCAATTTTGACGTGTAACAGCCATGGTTAAAGAAATGGGGTGGCAGTGGATAAAACCCTGTTCCTAAATACTGTAAAGGTGCTCGTACTCAACGTACATAATGGACTGTCAACAAGGAGGGGGGGTTTGGCTGTTAGCACCCAGTCATTAATAGCTGCTGTCACAAGGTCACCACGCATCCCAGGGCATCCATTAAAATGAGAAATTTTAGGAACGAAAGGAAACTACACAAAATAAAAAGGGGTTTCTGACTGCCATTAAATTATGCTTGGAATCCGTGCAAACTATCAGGGCATCATTCCCCGATACGCAATTTCAGACAGTGCATCAAATGGGCTCGATTCTTCAAGGTACGAAGACCAAATCGGTCCGCGGCTTGCCCTCACCCTGTAACGAGCAATGCTGTTGCCCTTCCAAATCAAGTAACTCGGGTGAAAATTGCATGCATCAACCTTTCTAAGGTTTAGTTTACCTTCTTTCAAGATTGCATTCTTAATCTATGTAAGGTTCCTAGGATGCATCAAGATTAAATTATGTTCTTAGGTATTGTACTTAACCATAATACTGAAATTAAACGCCAGGTGTAAAATCAATCCAAAGGCGATCAGCTAGCTGTCAAGACTCACGACTCGCTACCAGCAATCAAGGGAACCACTGTCCCTTTAATCAAGCAAAGCAGTATCTTCTCCTTACAATGCTACAAGTCATTCAGAAAAATATAAATCTGTCAATGATGTCATGCACTGTCAGATCATCGAGACTATTGTCCAACGATCGCTATCTTATATTGACACTGCTAAAATATATTGTTATCCCTTGATAACAAATGTCTGAATTGATTGTTGTCTAAAAGGAAATGATGACTACATTGTGGCAACCATCACCGGATTTCTATCCCCTACAATAAGACATTAATCGCTGTCCCCAGGCACAACCATGACTTACACATGAATCCGCGGCCACAACAAAGCGGTCAAATTTCATTGGGTTTACCCATCCCTTCTCTGAGAATTAGCAATGACAATTCGTTGAGTTCTATCACAGAATCGCGGGGTTCATCCAGGAGAAATTTGCCGAGTTTACCATTAATTCACTGGAAACACCCGGACAAGTAAATACACCACTGCTACAATACCAGGCTATCCCAACAAAAATAGAAAGCTAAGTAATTAGATCGTTGTTCACCTGTACCTGTTTATCAAATCATAGTCAATCCTTACCTCCAACTACTAACAACTATCCATTAATACGGGTACCTCCAACTACTAACAACTATCCATTAATACGGGTCTTTGTCCGTTACCAGCTATATATTAAAACAGGTTACTGTCCAACATAGAAATCATTGCCCACATAAATCAAGAGCTGCCTATAAAAAAACATTGTCTCTACACAATAAGGTAGAATTTAGGGATTTTGCTTACATAATTTTGCTGTCTGGGGGATACACCAAATGGTGCAGACCGTATGTGCAAATGCAAGCGGATAAGGATAACACTGGCATATTTACAAATGAATTGTTGAATAACTAAATGATACCACTGTCGTATTGATATATGGACTGCAGAGGCAAACATCCACCAAATGAAGGGGTAAACATTCAAGACTAAAAAATTTATCAACTCCGGAAAAATAAAAAAAACGTCGATAAGCTGGGAAGAAATATAGACTTCAAATACTGAAAACACAGCACCAAAATTCCAATGAATATAATAATCACTGACAGTAAAGAAAACACCCAGTAACCGTGACGTACCTAAAAACGCAGTCCCAATATAAATCAAGGCTGACATTCAAGTGGGAAGACGCAGTCCAAAAGAGAAGCATTGTCATCAAATCGCAGAGAAAAACATTAAATGCAGGTTTAGATCATTTCCAGGAAGGGTATTAGAAAGTAGAGTTCAATCCATCAATGCAGAGGGTAAAAGTGTATCATGAAAGGAATGGATAAACAATCGCTGAAATATTTTCATCATGTCGAAAATATCGGAAACTTCATTAACCTAGGTAAATTGTAATGCATTCTAATCTACTAAAAACAATTCATACCCATCAACCATCATCATAAGAATTCATAAACAACTTAAACATTTCCCTTTTTTTTTATTATCGAACAACGCACTTGCGTACCTGTGACTGGCGGCGAATAACTCGAAGACGCTATCCCACGTTGGTGCTCCGTTCCGCTCCCGCTCATCGACCGTCGAGACCTCACCAGTACCTCCCAGCCAATCGCTAGGGGTACTCTGCTTCCCCCTTAGCCCCCCGAGCCACAAAGGGGCCACACAAATCTAGATGGTAAGCCTAGCTTCCCATCTCGCCTCGCAAGGCCGAGCTACCACTCCAATTCCGAGCTGAGAAATCCCAACTCCTCACAAGCAATCAGTCAAGTCACAAATCCGATAGTGTAACGTTACGCTAACAACCGATCCCCCTTCTTCCTCATCTTCCCTTTCTTTTACAGAGTTTTGAGACCCACACTTTCCCTAAATCACATTAAATTTAAGTTTTAATGAAAACCCTCTAAAAATTCTCTGTCTTACAAGTGTCACTCATCCCCCACATTTCTCCAAAATTATTTTCTTTAAATTTATTAAAAGGCTCATTTCCCTATTTTTATTATTCCCTTTTTTTTTTTTTTTTTTTAAAACCAAAAAGG
>ML819522.1:38407-49145 GCA_009831015.1 Picea engelmannii
ACATCATATCATCAAATCAAATGAAATATCACAGTAAATAAATCAACCCAATAGCACACTCCCTGACTCAATCCGGAGTCCAAGGGGGTTCCACCGATGCCTCTGCATCCTCAAGGTCCAAAAACCCTGCACACTCAATAAAATTGAGTCAAAAGAACCTGTCTACGTCAAGCAGTAAAACATCATGTCATCTATCATAACGCATCATAATCAAGGATAAATGTTTTAACATCCTAAAAGTCCAGATCACTTGCGAGCAAGTGTCCTCAAAGAATAAGTTTTCTCAGTGCACCAGAGCGGGATGTTACATACAGCCCCTCTTGGTCTAAACTTTGTCCTGAATTTTCTCAGTATAAATGCCCAAATAAAGGTATCACAATATCATAAGTCTATATATGAAACAAAAATGGAAACTACTGGTGCATATCATATGCGTCTTCCCAGGTCGCCGAGTGCGGACTATAACTGTCCCAATGGACCTTGAACTGATCTACCATTCGACGTCGTAACTATCGAACGCGATGATCTAATATGCGGACTGACTCAGCCATGAGCGCTCCCTTGTCCGATACCTGCAAGGAACTCATGTCAATCATGTGTGTAGGATCACTAATATAATGTCTCAGAACAGATGCATGAAAAACATCGTGCATATGCCTCAAAGAATCAGGTAAGGCTAGTCGATAGGCCACGGGCCCCTTTCTCTCCACAATATTGAAAGGTCTCATGAGTCTAGGAGAGAGTTTAGCTCCCTTTCCAAACTTGATCGAACTCTTATGCGGTTTAACTCGCAAGAAGACTCGATCACCGACCTCGTAACTATGGCCGACTCGGTGCGCATCGACATAACTCTTCTTCCAATCCTGCGCTTCTTTAATCCTTTGTCTTATGGTTTTCATTTTCTCTTCCATTTCTTAGATCGCTTCTGGTCCCACCAGGACCCTATCCTCAAGTCGATCGCAACTCAAGGGCGTCCGACACAGTCGCCCATAAAGAAACTCAAAAGGTGCCATCTTAATGGTGCTCTGGTAACTGTTGTTGTAAGCGAACTCTACTAGAGGCAAGAATTCCTCCCAACACTTTTGTTGGTCCATCACATACATGCGCAATATGTCTTCCAAGGTTTGGTTGGTTCGTTCGGTCTATCCGTCAGTCTCTAGGTGATATGTAGTACTAAAATTGAGTTGGGTTCCCAAGGACTCTTGAAAACTCGTCCAAAAGCATCCAGTAAACACCGATCCTCGATCGAATATAATCTTCTTAGGCATGCCATGCAGCCTCACAATCTCACTGATGAAAAATCTCGCTATGTCAGGTGCCTGATACGTCGTACGCACAGGGATAAAGTGAGCACTCTTCATCAGAGTGTCTACTACTACAAAAATCGAGTCGTGTCTCCTTGCCGTCAGTGGCAATCCAACGATAAAATCCATCGAAATAACTTCCCATTTTGATTCCAGAATGGAATGTGGTTGAAGTAATCCTGGTGGGTGTCTATGTTCAGCCTTTACCTACTGACACTCTAGACATATGGCCACATAGTTGACTATGTTCGCCTTCATTCCCTTCCAAAAGAATAAGGGTTTAAGGTCTGCCCTCATCTTCGTGACTCCTAGGTGAGCCATGTAAACTGCTCTATGAGCCTCGCTCAGGATCAACATCCTCAACTCGTCATTTGGCGGTACGTAAATCCGACCTCTAAACCTCAATAACCCATCGCTTTCAAAAGAAAATCCCTCATATCATGGTACCATCATTGTGTTTTGTCTGATAAAATCCTCGACTTCTTTGTACCAATCATCGTCACGCTGTAAAGTGAGAATATTCTCACGTAGATTCATCTGAAGAGGCAACACCGAAAATATGCGTGGTCTCCGACTCAAAGCATCAGCCACTCGGTTCACTGTTCTCTTTATGTAAGTAATCTCAAAGTCGTACTCGCTAAGCAATTCCGACCAACGCCGTTGTCGTGCATTCAGGTCGCTTTGCATGAAAATGTGTTGCAGCCCACAATGATCAGTCCTTAATTCAAATTTTCATCCAACAAGGTAGTGTCTCCAAACCTTCAAGGCATATACAATGGCTAAAAGCTCCAAATTGTGCGTCGCGTAGTTCTCCTCATGCCTTCTCAGTTTCCTCGAAATGTAAGCAATCACTCATCCGTCTTGCATCAAGACTCCACCTAAACCTTCCTTGGATGCGTCAGTGCATACCAAGAAGTCTGTGTCCATGTCAGGGACCTTTAGTATCGGTGCTGTGGTCAACAACTCCTTAAGCCTTCGAAATGCTTCTGCGCATTTCTCGGTCCAAACGAACTTCTTGTTTTTCTTCTGCAATTCTGTGATCGGATTTGCTATCTTCAAAAATCCTTCGATAAACCATTGGTAGTATCCTTCTAAACCCATAAAAATACGCACTTCTATGACATTTGTCGGCGCAGGCCATTCCATAATAGCCTCAACCTTTACTGGATCTACGGCGATACCTTCGCCGGAGATGACATGCCCTAAGTAGTGAATCCTTGATTGATAAAAAGATCATTTGGATAACTTCCCATACAATTTGTGCTCTCGAAGGCACTGTAGTACCAAGCGCAAGTGCTCATCATATGGTCCTCCATCATCTGAGAGTAGATCAAGATGTCATCAATGAATACTTGGACGAACTTGTCCAAGTACTCACGAAACACTCCGTTCATCAAACTCATGAATAGCCCAGGGGCATTTGTCAGTCCAAACGGTAAAACAGTAAACTCGTAATGTCCAAATCTCATCTTAAAGGCGGTCTTATGGACGTCATCCTCTTTGATCCGTAACTAGTGATACCCTGATCGCAAATCGATCTTGGAGAACACCGTCGCACCCTTCATTTGATCGAACAGGTCATCAATTCTGGGTAAGGGATACTGATTCTTGATCGTAGCATTGTTCAGTTGACGGTAGTCAATGCAAAGCCTCCATGATCCGTCCTTCTTTTGTATGAAAATAACTGGTGCAACCCACGGTGACACACTAGGGCGTATCAGTCCCAGGTCCAACAACTCTTTCAGTTGCATTTTCAGCTCTTGCAACTCCAGGGTCGACATGTGATAGGGCGTTCTTGCTATCGGTTCAGTCCCCGGTTTTAGGTCTATGGTAAACTCCAATTCCCTTTCCGGCGGCATCCCAGGTAACTCCTCTGGAAACACGTCCGCAAACTCCTTCACCACCGGAAAGTGTTCTAGACCTTCTGTCACTCCCTTTTCGTTTAGCGCAAGGATCGCATGAAGCTTGCACCCCTTGCACATACTCTTTCGTAACTGTAAGGAAGAGACAAACTACAGGGAAACTCCCGGTTTCTGTCCTACAATCACATGTCTCTGTCCTTCGTCATCAACCAAGCTCAACCATTTCATCTTACAGTTGAGTATCACCTCGTGCAATTCCAACCAATCCATACCGATCACGACGTCATAAGATCCTAAGACCGTGACGTACAAGTTGACCCTTGTGACAAACTCTCCTAGGTTAAGGACACAACCCGTAACCTTTCCTCCAACCTTCTGTTTGGCTCCCGAAGCCATCTCCATGAAGCTAAACTCATCATGTTCGACTGCCTTTACCTTAATCCTTTTTAGCACTGCACCATAAATGAAACTCTTAGTAGCACCTGGGTTTATCAAAATACTAAGGGTCTAGTCAGTGACAGTACCTGTCATCTCGAGCACAGTCGACTGGTGCTTTGCCTGGCAGTTATTCACTGCTGCATGAATTCGATGGGCCTTGCCCATATCTCCCACTGTAGTGGGTCCGGCTAATCCAGATGCACTGGTCCTCTCCATAGGACAGTCACGCTGGTAGTGTGGCTCCCCACACGTCCAACACCCTTTCTTCGGCCTAGTAGTCCTGGTACCCAAAGTAGAAGATGACTGCCCACCGTCTTGAAACCCTGGTCTGTTCTGCTGAACAGGCCTAAACTGCTGCTGCTGCGGGTGACACTGCTGCTGGTGTTGTGGTCCTCGATAAGTTGTCCGCTGCTGAGGCGACGATCATCGAGGTGTATTGAAAGTGGATACTCTTGTGAAATGACAATATCCTAGCGTATGTCTCGCCGGTGTCTAATGCTGCGGTGTACCGGATGAACCCTGCCCGACTGGTCTCGCTGGAGTCCTGGTCTGACCCCCGCTGATAAGATCCTCCTCTGTTATGAGGGCCTTTTGGACAATGTCGTGCAAGGTTTGAGGCATCAAGATCCTAACCCTTGCACGTAGGCTGCCGTTTAAGGCTAAACACGAATCGGTTGACCTTGAGCTTCTCAGTGTTAAGGTGCAGAGCATACCGGAGCAACTCCATAAAACGTGCCTCGTACTCGGGAACCATACGACCAACCTGTCGTAATGCGTTGAACTCATTGAGCTGATGCTTAATGAATTCCTCTAAAAGGTACCTCTCTCGGAACCGTTCCTCGAACAGTTCCCATGACACGTCTTTAACAACCATGTTCAGCTGCGACAGGAGCATCTTCCACCATAGAAGAGCGCTCAATTTCAGTCAAAAGACCGCCATGCGGACCTTCATGTTGGAGGTATAATCGCGAAGTGAAAAGAACATCGCCATATTCTCCAACCACGCCTCGGCGGTGGTGGCATCCAGGGCACCAAAGAACTCGAGAAATTTAACCTTCTCGAGTTCACGGTGAATGCTACCTGTAACGGTTGGTGCACACGGCGGAACCTCAGCGGGTGCCAGTGCCCTGGCCTCGTCTCTATCCAATCGGCTGATCAGTGCCTCGGACATGTGCTGAAAAGATCTCATCATCCCAGCAACATCGCCAACTGCTATCTACACCTGTCTAAGAACTTGCTCGCCTCCCTAGGGGTTAGACCCCTCAGGCATGGATGCTACTGGAGGCACCACACCTCCTCCCCTAGCACCCCGTCGTCTACCTCAACGGTGTCCTCTAACCATTATTACCTTCACGCACACAATCCACTCGATCAACAACAATAATATTCAATCAAATCATGTCACGAAAGACATAGTGAATCCCAAGTCACAGGTCGAACTGGCTCTGATACCATATGTAACGAACCTCCTCGTTACGACAACAACTCCTTAACAAGTGCAAATTTTATTTATTTATTTATTTTTTTAAGGGGTGTGCGCGCGTGTAAAAAGGAAACAGACACACTTGACTCTACGTCACCACCCGACGACTAACAAGACACAACCACGATGATCACAACAAGAAGACATAAGGCGCACACAAGCAACTGCAAGGATTAAATGACCATAGACATAAGGAAGAATCCATAACAGTAGATTTTACTATTTCTGCACAGGAAAGCAGGGCGTTTAATATTAGTCCTCTGTTTTGGAGAGAGAAGGTCAGATAGGCTCCTGGCCAACTACTCAGGCAGAAAATAGTAACCCGATGACGAACAAGACTCAAGCAAGACGAACACTGCAAGACGACATACGACGTACCACAGTAACAACAGGCATTTAACGACGATCAGATGACAACAAGTAAGATTGACCACCCACCCATCCTACCCTGCAATGGTTAGGACCTCGAAGACACAAAATCAACGCTCAGGCCCAGGTTCGCATCGATTTTAACCATTTAAGGTCTCAGGGCTGGCGACTGTTCTGAGGAACATGGAGGTGTCTACATCCTGCCCGACACCCTCAAACCAAGCAATAAAATGACTTCAACCACGTACAACAATAATTAATTAACAACCCCGAACTCTACGGAAAGCACAGATCCGAAGGACTCCAACACCAACCACCCATCATCAAGACAAGGCATCATCTACGACTCAATTAGCATTAAATACAGGTCCATTGCTCCCTTAAATTTTTCATTAGTTGACGAGTTGCCAATCTACCCTTAAAAATAGTGTAAATTCAATTAACTACAATTCCTCATTACTAAATCATAATAACTAATTGTACAACATTAATCAATAACATAACATAATACTATTTTACATCACAATACAATCTAACACATCAGCCATAAATATTTCACGTCAATATCTACCATTAATTCTTATCAAGTATGTCAGTATAATAATTGACATAATTGACTTGAACCACATAATAACATAATATATGTTAAATGAAACCATAGTACCTGATAATAGAAAATCCCATAACAATGAGATGTCAATGAAAAACATACTATAATACTATTGTAAATTGTAGAACGGGGAACCAATGATTTATATAAGAGTAACAATTGGTACAACAACATGGGTTATTTTAAATTGCAAACAATAAAATTTAGTTAAATTTAACTATCATTTTAAATCGTAAATCAATAGATTTATATATATATAAATGTGGAATGAAAGTCCACTAAAGATGAACCTTTAAAAAAAAGGGTTTAAAATTTGTTTCCCTATTTATCTATATATCGTTAATCACAAGGTGGTTTCGCTGGCTAAATTGATTACCGCTGTAGCCACAACATTTATCATTTAAGCATTAATCTAGTTATAAAAACCCACGCCACGGTTAAATAAATGGGGTGGCAGTGGCTAAAACCCTGTTCCTAAATACTGTAAAGGTGTTGGCAGTTAAAGCTCGTACCCAACGTACATAATGGACTGTCAACAAGGAGGGGGGGGGGTTTGGCTGTCAGCACCCAGTCATTAATAGCTGCTGTCACAAGGTCACCACGCATCCCAGGCCATCCATTAAAATGAGAAATTTCGAGAACGGAAGGAAACTACACAAAATGAAAAGGGGTTTCTGACTACCATTAAATTATGCTCGAAATCCGTGCAAACTGTCAGGGCATCATTCCCCAATACACAATTTCAGACAGTGCATCAAATGGGATCGATTCTTCAAGGTACGAAGACCAAGGCGGTCCGTGGCTTGCCCTCACCCTGTAACGAGCAATGTTGTTGCCCTTCCAAATCAAGTAACTCGGGTGCAAATTGTAGGCATCAACCTTTCTAAGGTTTAGTTTACCTTCTGTCAACATTGCATTCTTAATCTATGTAAGGTTCCTAGGACGCATCAAGATTAAATTATGTTCTTAGGTATTGTCCTTAACCATAATACTGAAATTAAATGCCAGGTGTAAAAGCAATCCAAAGGCGATCAGCTAGCTGTCAAGACTCACGACTCGCTACCAACAATCAAGGGAACCACTGTCCCTTTAATCAAGCGAAGCTATAACTTCTCCTTACAATGCTACAAGTCGTTCAGAAAAATATAAATCTGTCAATGCTGTCATGCACTATCAGATCATCGAGACTACTGTCCAATGATCGCTGTCTTATATTGACACTGCCAAACTATACCGTTATCCCTTGATAATGGATATCTGAATTGATTGTTGTATAAAAGGAAACGATGACTGCATTGTGGCAACCATCACCGGATTGCTATCCCCTACAATAAGACATTAATCGCTGTCCCCAGGCACAACCACGACTTACACATGAATCCGCGGCCACAACAAAGCGGTCAAATTTCACTGGGTTTACCCATCCCTTCTCTGAGAATTAGCAATGACAATTCATCGAGTTCTATCACCGAATCGCGGGGTTCATCCAGGAGAAATTTACCGAGTTTACCATTAATTCGCTGGAAACATCCAGTCAAGTAAATACATCGTTGCTACAATACCAGGGTATCCCAACAAAAATAGATAGCTAAGTAATTAGATCGTTGTTCGCCTGTACCTGTTTATCAAATCATAGTCAATCCTTACCTCCAACTACTAACAACTATCCATTAATACGGGTCTCTGTCCGTTACCAGCTATATATTAAAATAGGTTACTGTCCAACATAGAAATCATTGCCCAAATAAATCAAGAGCTGCCTATAGGAAAACGTTGTCTCTACACAATAAGGTAGAATTTAGGGATTTTGCTTACATAATTTTGCTGTCTGGGGGATACGCCAAATGGTGCAGACCGTATGTGCAAATGCAAGAGGATAAGGATAACACCAGGATATTTACAAATGAATTGTTGAATAACTAAATGATACCACTGTTGTATTGATATATGGACTACATAGGCAAACATCCACCAAATGAAGGGGTAAACATTCAAGACTCAAAAATTTATCAACTCTAGCAAAATAAAAAAAACGTCGATAAGCTGGGAAGAAATATAGACTTCAAATACTGAAAACGCAACACCAAAATTCCAATGAATATAATAATCGCTGACAGTAAAGAAAACGCCCAGTAACCGTGACGTACCTAAAAATGCAGTCCCAATATAAATCAAGGCTGACATTCAAGTGGGAAGACACAGTCCAAAAGAGAAGCGTTGTCATCAAATCGCAGAGAAAAACATTAAATGCAGGTTTAGATCGTTTCCAGGAAGGGTATTAGAAGGCAGAGTTCAATCCATCAATGCAGAGGGTAAAAGTGTATCACGAAAGGAAGGGATAAACAATCGCTGAAATATTTTCATCATCTCGCAAATATCGGAAACTTCATTAACCTAGGTAAATTGTAATGCATTCTAATCTACTAAAAACAATTCATACCCATCAACGATCATCATAAGAATTCATAAACAACTTAAACATTTCCCTTTTTTTTTATTATCAAACAACGCACTTGCATACCTGTGACTGGCGGCGAATAAATCGAAGACGCTATCCCACGCTGGTGCTCCGTGCTGCTCCCGCTAGCCAACCGTCGAGACCTCACCGGTACTTCCCAACCAATCACTAGGGGTACTCTGCTTCCCCCTTAGCCCCCCCGAGCCGCAAAGGGGCCACACAAATCGAGATGGTAAGCCTAGCTTCCCAGCTCGCCTCACAAGGCCGAGCTACCACTCCAATTCCGAGCTGAGAAATCCCAGCTCCTCACAAGCAATCAGTCAAGTCACAAATCCGGTAGCGTAACGTTACGCTAACAATCGATCCCCCTTCTTCCTCATCTTCCCTTTCTTTTATAGAGTTTTGAGACCCACCCTTTCCCTAAATCACATTAAATTTAAGTTTTAATGAAAACCCTCTAAAAATTCTCTGTCTTACAAGTGTCACTCATCCCCCACGTTTCTCCAAAATTATTTTCTTTAAATTTATTAAAAGGCTCATTTCCCTATTTTTATTATTCCCTTTTTTTTTTAAAAACCAAAATGGTAAATGCGCTAATTAATCTTTTCATTTTATTTTTAAATTCATAACCTTTTTATACTCCCACACGTTAAATAATTTTATTTCTTCTTTACAATTTTAAAACCACGGATTTCAGTTAATTTATCCCTCTCTTCACTTTACCCCCCTAAATTTTAGAAGACTCAAACCATTACTTAAGTGGGTTTTAGGTTACATCCTTATTTTTATTATTCCCTTCTTTTTTAAAACCAAAAAGGTAAATGCGCTCATTAAACTTTTCATTAATTATTTATTTAATATATTTTGTTCTTTCATAAGTTAGGAATTAATTTCTTCTTTGCAAATTTTTATATCCCTTAGTTTAATTAAATCCTTACTCTCTTCATTTACCCCAAGAATTTTGTGAAGACCCAACTATTACCTAAGTGGGTTTTTGTTTAAATTGTTATTTTTATTCCAGGGTCCTTTTTCTTAAGGTTAGACTAAATTTTTACCCTAAAAAGTTTTAGACTTAGGACTTAGATTCTGAACTGGGTGACACTTAGTTAGGGAAGTTGGTTAAGGATTTCTTAAGGCATTAAAGTCTTAGGGACATCTAGGTTTGTTTCTTCCTCAACATCAATGCGACGTGCCCTTCAGGATGCACCACGTGCTCCAAGGGTGCCACTCGCCTCGTTCGTTTCTTTTGCACGATAGGCCCTTCAGGATGCACCACATGCTCCAAGGGTGCCACTCACCTCGTTCATTTCTTTTGCACAACGTGCCCTTCAGGATGCACCACATGCTCTAAGTGTGCCACTCACTGACTCGACTGATTGGTAGACATCTATAACCCCTGGAGTCAACACTCCACCAGGTGAACTTGTTGGAGACTAAGGGCTCTAAGGAATAAGGCCCCCACCTTATTGTGCGCCCCTTAGAATCATCGTGAGAGACTGTCGTAGTATGCCCTCACGGTATCATGGATCCTCTCGAACTAGGTAATCATTAACCTACAGTTCGAGCCACGACAGGAGTGCTAGGCTGTGGCAGGGCTGCTGTCCACGCCTCTCCCTCAACCTCTCTGGAAATCGTGTGTGGCCCCTTTACTCCATATGTGAGTCTGGTCGACAAGCTATCGTCAACCTGCATCATCAACAATCATGTCAGAAATGTCAACATCATATCATCAAATCAAATGAAATATCACAGTAAATAAATCAACCCAATAGCACACTCCCTGACTCAATCCGGAGTCCAAGGGGGTTCCACCGGTGCCTCTTCATCCTCAAGGTCCAAAAACACTGCACACTCAATAAAATTGAGTCAAAATCACCTGTCTATGTCAAGCAGTAAAACATCATGTCATCTATCATAACGCATCATAATCAAGGATAAATGTTTTAACATCATAACACTTGCGAGCAAGTGTCCTCAAAGAATAAGTTTTCTCAGTGCACCAGAGCGGGTTGTTACACTCATCATTCTTCAAGGAATCTAACAACATTGTCTCCATGGCAGCCGTATCCCATAAATAATCATCCATACCAACCTCTATTTGATTGACTCCATTGCCTACTTGTGAAGAACTACTATTGTTGTAGTCATTCCTAATTGGTGAATCTGGACGTAGTGGGAATTGAATAGGTGGATGATTCAACCATTCTCGGTATG
>ML819522.1:55220-74025 GCA_009831015.1 Picea engelmannii
GAGAAGTAGAGCATAGGTGTCATGAAGTCATCGGGATCTCGCGTGAGAAGTCCTGAATTTTAGGTGTTAGGATTCACGAAGTTTGAAGTCCCGATTGGGAGGCGTGACTGTGGGAAATTCAACTCGTGAGCATATCTATGTTTCAGCATCTCGGACATCAGGAGTTGACGTAGAAGTTATTCGACCTCGCGAAAAGCGAAGTCGCGAGGGAGCGAAATCGCGAGTTTCAACGTCTTGGGTATCGGGAGTCGACGTGGAAGTTATTAAACCTCGTGAGTAGCGAAGTCACGAGTGGGGAGATTGCCATAGCGCGAAAGTCCCGACAGAGGAAGGAGAAAAGTCAACAATTAATTGACCATTGGGTCTCAGGGATTCGAGAACCCAGTGATCGACAGTGGACTCGCGAAGCCGCGAGTTTCGATCCTCCGATAAGTCAAGGAAGGGGATCACGCGAAGAGAACTATGGGTGCATATTTCCCGATAGGGAAATAGAAGAGCCTTGGAGCTCTTCGGGCCGAGAAAAAAAAAGAAGGTCCTGCAAGAGCGGACGTACCTGCGGGTGCGGAAGCACCGACAAGTGGTATCAGAGCGATATTTCTTTGCTTTCTATAGAAGAGAAGGAAAATACACCATGTCGCCCAGAAGAGAACGACAGTCACCTGACCCAGAATATAGGGAGGTGCGAAGAAGAGGTAGGCTGGTAGGAAATCCAGAAATGGAGAGACAGATGAGAGATCTCCGAGTGAGACTCTAGGAGATGGAGACAACTCAAAGACACACAGCTAGTGCAGGGGATTTGAGTGATTCCGAGAGTGAAGTTGAGGTTGAACGCGAGGAGGAAGTTGCAGTAGAGGATGCATCAACTACGCGGTTAATCAAATCCATATCCAGAATGGGTGCAAAATCCAAGATGGACATTCCAGTCTACGAAGGAAATCTGGATGCAGAAGAGCTTCTAGATTGGATTAGAGCTCTTGACACCTACTTCGATTATGAAGATATCAAAGAGGATAAGAAGGTCAGACATGCTGTTACATGCTTGAAAGGACATGCAACATTGTGGTGGGACGAGCTACAAGCTGATAGATGCTGCAAAGGCAAGTAGAAGATCAAAAGCTGGGATAGGATGATCGCGAAGATGAAGGCAAAGTTCATCCCAAGAGACTATCAAATTACTCTGTTAAGGAGGATGCAGAACCTGAGACAGAAGCTGATGACAGTGAAAGAATACATTGAGGAATTCTATCGACTGAACATCAGAGCAGGTCATCGGGAGAGCGATGATGAGAAGGTTGCCAGATACTTGAATGGTCTGATATGTGACATTCAGGATGAATTAAGCATGGTTACCATCAGGACAATGGAGGATGCTTATTAGATGGCTTTGAAAGTTGAAGAGAAGCTGAGCCGTAAGAAAGGACAACGAGGGTGAGGCAAAATTTAGCCCAGAGGCAAGTCAATTGCCTAGGAGAAATTCCAGAAGCCCAAGGAGGAATGGAAGAAACCTTAGGGTAAGGTTGAAAAAGGTGGAACCTCATAGCGAGGACAGCTGTATATAGAACAGAGAGGGCAGCAAACAGAGCAGAAGGGAGATTATGCTGACGCAAACAATTTTCCTCGTACCAGAGGTAGAGGAAGAGGCCGAGGTGGAGTAATCACATGTTTTACATGTGGGAAGAATGGGCACAAGTCATTCGAGTGTCCATAAAAAAAGAGGGACATCGTAGAAGCACATAAGCGGGATGTTGATGCAGAAGATGCAGAAGGCGAAAGATCGCTTGCGGGATGTTGATGCATAAAGTCCTTTTGACACTCGAGAAGGAGGTGGAAAGTTCGGTTCAAAGGACCAGACTTTTCAGAACATCTTGCAAGACCAAGGATTGGGTATGCAAGGTTATCGTGGACAGCGGTAGCACTGATAATCTCGTTTCGACCGAGATGGTAGAGAAGCTGGAGTTGGAGACAACTGATCACCTGAGTCCATACAAAGTTTCATGGCTACAGAAGGGACATAAGGTGAGTGTCATCAAACAATGCTTGGTTGAATTCAAGATAGGGGAGTATAATGATAAAGTACTCTGTGATGTTATTCCCATGGATGTATTTCATTTATTGCTAGGTAGACCATGGAAATATGACAGAAATGTGGTTCATGATGGGAGGATGAACACATATACCCTGGAAAGGAATGGGAGGACATACATGTTGCTTCCAATAAAGGATAAAGGGGTGAAGTCAAAAGTAAACAGCACAATACTTCTCATGAGTGGGAAAGAGCTTCTTACAGAGGTTGAGAAGAAAAAAGATCCACAATTCTTTGTGGTCAGAAAACCGAGAATTGTTCTGACTAGCACCAGAGTGGATGATTTGCCGGATGAAGTTCAGGAACTGCTGGAAGAGTTCGCTGATATCATAGTGGACAAATTACCTCATTCGTTGCCACCAATGAGAAGTGTGAGTGACCACATAGACCTCATACCAGGAGCTAGTTTGCCGAATAAAGACGCGTACAGGTTGACGCCGCAAGAAAATGAGGAGGTCAAAAGGCAAGCCCAGGAGTTATTGGACAAAGGATTGGTCAGAGAAAGTTTGAGTCCGTGTGTTGTTCCGATAGTACTCAGTCCGAAGAAAGACGAAGGCTGGAGGATGTGTACCAACTCAAGGGTGATCAACAAGATAACCATCAGGTACAGGTTTCCACTGCCGAGGATGGATGATTTGATGGATTGCCTAAGCGGGGCAAGGTATTTTTCAAAGATAGATTTGAAAAGCGGATATCACCAGATTCACATGAGAGAGGGATGAGTGGAAAACAGCCTTCAAGACCAACGAAGGACTGTACGAATGGCTGGTCATGCCGTTTGGTTTGATGAATGCACCAAGTACCTTTATGAGGCTGATGAATGAATTCCTGAGGGAATTCATTGGAAAATTTGTCATTGTGTATTTGGACGACATACTGATTTACAGTAAATCAGAGGCTGAACACTTGAAGCATTTGGTCATTGTGATGAGGAAGCTACAGCAGGAGAAGATGTTGATAAATATGAAGAAGTCCTCATTTATGAAGACATATCTCATTTAGTTGGGTTTTTTTGTTTCGGCTAATGAGTTGAAGATGGATCCGGATAAAGTGGAAGTGATCAAGAATTGGCCATCACCGAGAAATATTTTCGAGGTGAGAAGCTTCCATGGTTTGGCTAGTTTCTACCAAAAATTCATCAGGAATTTCAGTGGAATTAGCGCAGTGATGATGGATACAGTGAAGAAGCGACATAAATTTTTTCACTGGACAACAGAGGCTGAGAAGAGCTTCAATCTGTTGAAGCGGAAGATCATGGAACAACCAGTGTTGGTGTTGCCGGATTTCTAGAAGACATTTCAGGTGAAATGTGATGCAAGTGGATTTGCCATAGGAGCGGTCTTGAGTCAGGAAGATAGGCCAGTTGCATATTTCAACGAGAAGTTGGATGAGGCGAAACTGAAATACTCCACGTATGATAAAGAATTTTATGCTATCATATAAGGGATGAAGAAGTGGAGGCATTACTTGATCCTGAAAGAGTTTGTTTTGTACAACGATAATCATGCACTGTAGTTTGTGACTCAACAGGAGAAGTTGAATCAGAAACATGCAAAATGGGTAGAGTATATGCAGAATTTCACATTTGTGATTAAACATATTTCGGGTACTGCTAACAATGTGGTTGATGCTTTGAGCAGGAAGTGTTTGTTATTGCAGGAGTTCCGAGTCAAAACTTTGGGTTTTGAAAATCTCAGGGACATGTACGCAAGAGATGTAGATTTTGGAGAAGCGTATGAAGCAACTGAGTATCCAGTTCTCAGAGACAGAAGCCCTTGGATAGATTATATGATCCAGGAAGGATTACTGTTCAGAGGCAATCAACTGTGTATTCCAAAATGCTCCATGAGGGAGAACTTGTTAAAGGAGAAGCATAGTGGTGGATTATCAGGACATTTTGGCCATGAAAAAACATTTGCGAAGCTGAATGAGTCATATTTTTGGCTGGGGATGCGAGGAGATGTCAAGAGCCTCGTTGACATATGCAGGGTATGCCAACATTCGAAGGGAGGAAAGCAGAATGTAGGTTTTTATCAGCCATTGCCCATACCAGAGAGGCTATGGGAGGTAATCAACATGGATTTTGTATTGGGTTTGCCAAGAACACAAAGGGGTGTTGATTCCATCTTTGTCATCATGGACAGGTTTTCTAAGATGGCACATTTTATCCCATGCAAGAAGACCAGCGATGCGATGCATATCGCAAATTTGTTCTTCAAGGAGGTCATTCGACTTCATGGATTTCCGAAGAGCATAGTTTCGGACAGGGACACAAAATTCATAGGGAATTTTTGGAGGACCTTATAGAAGAAGCTAGGAACTAACTTGGCGTTTAGTTCTACTTATCATCCTCAGACGGATGGACAAACGGAGGTGGTCAATAGAAGTCTGGGAGACTTGCTGAGGAGCTTGGTGACGGAGCACCATAGCAGTTGGGACCACATATTACCACAGGCAGAGTTCGCATACAACGATTTAGTGAATCAGAGTAAAGGGAAGATTCCATTTTAGGTTGTCTATGGTATGTAGCCGAGGGGAGTTTTTGAACTGCGGGATTCAGAACAGACTACGACTAGCAGTGCTAGTGCAGAAGAATTTGCTGAGGCAATGAAGGAACTTCACAGCAGGGTGAAGCAGCGACTGATAGATTCAAATCAGGAGTACAAACGCAGAGCAGATCAACATCGGAGACAACTTTAGTTTGAATTTGTGATCTAGTTCTGGCACATTTAAGGAAGGAAAGGTTCCCAAGGGGAACATAAAACAAATTGAAAATGAAGAAAATTGGACCATGCAAGGTCTTGAGAAAATTCGGAGAGAATGGTTATGAGATCGAGTTACCGGATGGCATCGAAATATCTCTGATATTCAATGTCGCAGATTTATACCCATTCAGGGCTGGAGAAGTAGAGACTGCCACTGAGCAACCAATGATTCATTGGGCGAAGCAGATGCTAGTAGCAGAGAGGCCGCAGATGGAGTGCATACTGGACAAGAGAGTGGGTAAGAAGACCAGAAGAAAAGAATACTATGAGTATTTGGTCAAGTGGAAAAATTATCCAGTAGAGGATGCCAGCTGGGAGACTGAAGCAGTGATACAGAAGCATGGACAGACCGAGCAGGAGCTCATGGACAGGATCCCATGAAATTTTTCAAGCCGAGGAGTATGATGCAGGAGCATCACCAGCACATCAAGCGAGCCAGTATGAAGTAGAAGACAGCTGGACATCGCCAGCACAAATTTTGAAAACACCTTGATATTATTGCACCAAACATTAATGTGTGGATTTAATGAAGCTTACTTTGTATATTGTAATGGACCTTGAGCAGATAGCTCACGTCCTTAGGCAAATAGTCGACATTTAATAGATTTAATGCTGGTAGATAGGAATTTAATTCTAGATTTGATAGTTTTAGAGCACAAGAGGGAAACGAGATATAGACACCCTCCTCTGTACATTGTAACATGATTCTGGATTATTGAGAGCATTTAGAAGAGAAGAGCAAGCAGAGAATTGTATGAAGAATGCCCATGTACAGACATTTGAATTAATAGAAGAACTCTGATTCAAATTCATGGTTTGTGTTGTTTCTCTGTGTATTGATATTATGCTCATGAATGTTTGCTTACTATCATACATGTGCTTTTATATCCTGTGTATGTGATTTCATGGTTGAATTGAAGTCTGGAAGGAACAAGGAATTAGTATCAATTGTTTCTCTATCTTGAGCCAGAGAATTCCTGCAAGGAGTGCAGTCGAATCGTCCGCAAGGAGTGCGTTGACGGAAGGGTCTCAGATAGATATAAATTTTGTTCTAAGTTCCCATAAGTGAAGATTTGGCACCGGAGCCGTGCAAGGCATGCACAGGCTAGACGAAGTCTCAGAGTTCCAATTATGAGCAGAGGGAATTAAGACTGCTTCTGCAGGTGTGCGCCGAGTCGAGTGTCTTCAACACTTAGGCGTTGTTGAAGGTTTGCCGCAAAGAGTGCGTGCAAGAGTTTCCTAAAAGGGACTCAAGAGTTGTGAAAAAAATCTCAGGAAGGATAGGCCTTTGAGTTCATCGAAGGACGGTATAGATAAGTTGCGCCTGGAAGGCTTGCAAGGAAGAGATGTAGGTTGGCGAACAAGTCTCTTGGAGAGACATTTCTTGTTCGTGGATTGCACAGGGGAGAACAGACGAACGAAATTCTCTAAGGAGATTTCGTGAAGATCCATCGGTCATTGGATCTCATGGAGGTACGAGGTAGTTACAGTGCCAGCGGGGAAAGGTTAAAAGCTCAGGAGAGCAGCGCCGTTGATCCAAGCCATATAAGTCGTTTGGGTCTACTCGTGGATTGGCATCTCGGGATCTCGTGAGTTGGGACTCCAAATCATTGCAACAGAAGTCTCGATATTGCGATACACGATGTTTTGAAAGGCTAAGGAATAGCGTGGGCCATAGAGAAAAGTCGGGGAAGTAAAGCACAGGTGGCATGAAGTCATCAGGATCTCGCGCAAGAAGTCCTGAATTTTAGGTGTTAGGATTCGCGAAGTCCGAAGTCCCGACGGGGAGGCGTGACTGTGGGAAAATCAAATCGGGAGCATATCGGCGTTTCAGCATCTCGGACATCGGGAGTCGATGTAGAAGTTATTTGACCTCATGAGAAGTGAAGTCATGAGGGAGCGAAATCACGATCTTTGACATCTCGGGTATTGGGATTCGATGTGGAAGTTATTAAACCTCGCGAGTAGCGAAGTCGCGAGTGGAGAGATCACGATAGCACGGAAGTCCCAACAAAGGAAGGAGAAAAGTCAGCGAATAATTGACCATCGGGTCTTGGGGATTCGAGAACCCAGTGATCGACAGTGGAATCGCGAAGCTGCGAGTTTTGATCCTCCGATAAGTCAAGGAAGGGGATCGTGCGAAGAGAACTGTGGGTGCAGATTTCCCGATAGGGAAATAGAAGAGCCTTGGAGCTTTTTGGGCCGAGAAAAAAAAAGAAGGTCCTGCGAGAGCGGACGGACCTGCAGGTGCTGCAGCGTCGACAATAGGCATGTGCCTCAATATCTTATGAGGAGGACCATGTGATTTACCCTTTTTATTTGATTTATGGTACCTTTCATGCCCACATTTTAGACATATCTCTTTGTCGGCATATTCTCCTCTATATAGAATACAATCATTCAGACATGCATGATATGATATGTACTCAACACCAAACATTTTCAACATCTTGTTTGCCTCTTCGCTGCTACTGGGAAAGACATTATCACTCGAAAGAACCTTAAGATCTTTGAATAACCTACAATTAGTGGGAAATAGAAATGTACAATGTCATTTAATGTTCATAAAATCGACCATTTTTAATGTTGATTGTGTGAAAAGATTTCTCAAAATATAAGGGACTTGATGGTCAGTTAGATCAATATTGCCGAGAAACATGGGTTTGACATGCCAAAATTTACTTTCAAGTTGTACAGTAACATTGTTGTCCCTATCTAGGTATATTTTGATTGGCTAGGTCCAAAGAGAGGGGTGGTGGAAGCAGATTTCATACTTTTGAAAAAGGTATTAGTGATATGAGCATCATCCCCTAGCTCATCGTTCTTCAAGGAATCTAACAACATTGTCTCCATGGCAATCGTATCCTATAAATAATCATCCATACCCAGCTCTATTTGATTGACTCCATTTCCAACTTGTGAAGAACTACTATTTTTGTAGTCATTCCTAATTGGTGAATCTAGACGTAGTGGGAATTGAATAGGTGGTTGATTCAACCATTCTTGGTATGCTTCCTCTCTGAGTTGTGCCCTTATTGCAACTTTCTCTCAATTTCACATTGTAGTGGGGTGCAATGAAATATGAAATGTAAGTTGATCATCATCATAATCCTAATTTGAAAAATATTTAACATTAGTACATCGATGATATTAGTAAGTACAATGCAATTGGTTTGTTCAAATTACATTATACCAAAAAATTCTTACCATCGCTTACCCCAGATTGTGGCTAGAAGATGACATGTTACAATTGGCAGCGTAAAGAGATTGTCCATTTTCATCTACCAACTGCTTGCGAGATTTTGCTCCTGATAATAGATTATGACATTGGTAAACTTACACACTAGTGAGTTAATGATTATCGAACAGATCACCGTAAACAATTAGAGCCTAAATGCCAAAGTACTGTAATTATCAAATTTTAAAAACTTATTGGTGCAGTGTTTTTCCTTTCCTATAACGCACCGGTGCATGTCGGGAAAGGCTACACACTACAGTAACAAATTTAAAAAAAATGGTTTTATGATGCTTTAGGATTTTAGGTTTTTATTATTTTAGGCGGTGCATCGGTTAACCTTAATGCACCGATGCGGTACGGTTATACAATGCACCGTATAAAATAATATAATTTTTTTTATACGGTGTGTTATGTTACGTGTGGGCACCGTAGACGATGCTCACAAGTAATGTACACACTGCGTGTGGTACTTGACTATTTTTTGGGTGCACCAATGATGAAATTTACTTATTTTATGAAGAAATTTATTTTTCCATATTTATAAATAAATTTCTTATTTACGATTTTTTTTTTAATGTTTTATGTATGAGGTTGATGTATTTTATATGTTAATCATGAAAATATGTCAATGAAGAGAAAAACAACAACAACAAGAGTAGAGGGTTGACCTTTACAATGTTGTATGGGATTAGGAGGTGAGGGAGAGGGAGAGGAATTTGTACCCTCATCCTATTACTACAACGACCAGAGTCCTCTTGAGGAATGTAGGCCTCCTTAAGTAATATGAGGAGGATACATCCCTAAAGGGCCACCATTGGTTCTTGTTGCAGTTTATCCATTGATGGGATGTCCATCGACAAAATTTCTATGTCGGTCTTGATCAGTGGTACCAACCCACTGAGAAATATATATATTTTATCATTGAGCTATCCAGGAGAGGTGAGGATTTTCCCCAGTTCCCTGATGTCCCAATCGATGTTGTAGTAGATACTTATCTCATTTACTCTTAGAGATATATTGGGGTTGTTGTACTTTCTCCAGTTGATTTTCAAGCGTCTTGTAGACAACTACAGACCACTTCTTTCAGTGCATAGGAGGTTAGGTGCCTTTCACTGTTAGTGATGACCATTGCACACTTTACTAGTGATGGGAAGCACATTATTCATGCTATTTTGGATTATGTTGATTATTTGGTACAAAGGCCACGATGTATTATTTTGTATTATGTATTATTTGGTGGTTTTGAATAGCTCTAGATAGATGTCGTGATATGATACATGGGAGGCTGAATTTCCCTTTTGCTTCAGAGTTGTTTTGTTTATTTTTTGAGAGGTGTCTGGAGATGAGGCCTACTTTTGTTTGCTAAACGTCTAGGCCGATGACTCAGGTGTGGATGCACATGTGGGGCGAGATGATGCCCAACAGGGGCCATCCAGAGTTTCTGGGCAGGATTTCCACTAATGCACTGGGGCTATTAGCAAGTGAGGTCGATCACATGTTCATGATGGTGTCGTGTCCTTACGTGGGGTTGGATTGGCGAGGATGTCTGAACATCCTCTTCACACTAGATGAGCCACCATATCCCAGAGGTAATATTAGTGTTTTGTTTAAATTAATCTAGTTTAATTTTATTGTCTTACTTAATTAGAATAAAATTAATTGTAAAACCTTCTTTAACTTGTTTTATTAAATTGTTTAATGCAATTGTCTAATTATTTTTCTGTACTATCTCTTTTGTAGATATTGGCACATTCATTGGGGATGTGCCTCCTCCCCCACCAGATGCATATGAGGAGATTCTTGAGGTCGCAATGGGTTAGGGTCCTCAGGTGTAGGTACCCGACATGCACCATAGGCCAGATACTAGATTCAGGTTGGATTTGGGCGACTAACTTTGTTCTCTTTTGGTTGAGGTGGGAGTCTACCCTATGTTGATGCGAGACATTAGGGAAGATCCTATTCTCTTGGATCTTTGGAGGGAGATGTTGCACAATATGATGCCTCTTATGTGTCATATCGTTGTAGCTACCAGGATACTAGAAACGAGAGGGATGTCGATGATAGACTCTCTTACCCTAGTGCCCCATTGAATGATGAGGGTGGTCATGATCCTTCTCCATGTCCTCCTCCTTCTCCTCCTCCTCCACCTCACGTACATGAGCAGGCAACACCTATTCTTCCACCACTTGTTTCTTATCAGAGAGTCGACCTTCCAATTCCTCCTAACCATCCATCATCTTCTACTACAAACCAGGCCTCCACTACTATTGTAGATATGATTATCACATCGACTGGACCAGATATGTTATAGAAATTATTTGACTTGTTCATGATATCCATATATATCATGAACAAGTCAAATAATATATATATATATATGTGTGTGTGTGTGTGTGTGTGTGTGTGTGTGTGTGTGTGTGCATTTTTTTGGTTCATGTTGATGTAGTTAATTTATATGTTGATGTGTATATTGTTACGTCATGTTAGATATGTTTGCTAAATGTTCTTGATATATGTGTATGTTATAACAATGTTCATTAGATGTGCATTTTTTCTGTTGATCATGATGATGTACTTAATTAATTTATATGTTGATGTTGATGTGTACATTGTTAGGTCATGTTAGATGTGTATATCAAATGATGCTTGTTAGATGTGTTTGATGATGATGTTAGACAATACTTGTGTTTTTTTAGATCTGATCACAATGATGATGCCCTGCTAGATTATTAGATTTGTGTGCTAGTTAATTAGTGACGGTTATATGTGCTAGAGGTATATATAATTAGATGATGTTAGCGAATTTAAATGCGTATGTTAGATGATGTTTATGTTTGTTAGATGGTTATCATCATGATGTTAATTTTTATTAAATGATATTTATTATAGATTATATATTGTTGAACTTATATCAAAATTTTATATATGAAACATAAAGATTTAATTTAAATAAAAAATGAAAAGATGTTTTTATAAATTACAAAGTTCAATATGGTTGAAACTATAATTGTAAAATTAACATAAACATTTTTCTATTGCACAGATAGTTCATACATATTCATTCTAACTAAATTCTTTTTCAAAAAACAAATTACATATGAATAAATGGTATTTTCCATTGTACTATTTGCTCTTTTTGAATAAACTCTTCTACACTAAAAATTGTTATTATAAAAAGTTATGATCTCCAATGATAAGCATTCTATTGGCCCTAAAATTTTATGGATGCAAACCTTCCTATTGTTATTTTTATCATTATTTTGTAAGTTGATTGCTATAAAAAATTTAAATTACTTCATTAATTGTGGTTTTAGTCAACATTGGGGGCATAATTTAAATAATTCCAAAAGCAATGATAAAAGTATGTAAACTAATAAACACTTTAGTTAAAACAAATTATAATAAAAACCAAATTCAAATAACATCATACAATACTTGGATCGTTATGAAAAACATCACACTTCATTATAATTATATATTTAGTAATTAAACAATCCATTAATATACTAATACAAATAAAATAATAAATTTAATTCAATTTATTTAAAATTATAAGGATGTCATTTATTAGAAAATTATAAATTATTTTATGAAATAGTAATATATAAAATTAAAGAAAAATATAGACTTATCTTTGTCTTGATGACTCAAATTTCAAGTCTCACAAACTTAGAATTAAACAATTTACATATATTACATCTAATTATATTTCAAAATCTTCACATTAATGTCACTGTAATCTTAGTTATTAATTTTTAAACTGGTATCACATTAATATATTCTTTAAAAACATGTTAGAAATTTAATTTTTAAATTATAAACCACATTTTTATATAATCTTATTTTTAAATCTACAAAATACATGAACATAAACTCAGTTTCTAAATCATCATGTTAACATATCATAAAAAAGGTTGTACTATTAAAAATGCATAACAACCATATTATTACTTCTAATATCAACATAGATTATTAGGATAAATAAGAAACTATGTAAATTAAAATATTACCATTCAATATTTAAATATATTGCCAACTATAAAATTATATGTAGTTTGATATCTATATCTATCTATCTATCTATCTATATATATATATATATATATATATATATATATATTTATATAATAAAAAAAATTAATTGAATAACTCATGTATGGTTTAAAATATTCATAACTCAAGAAATCCATCCCGATATGGGGGAGTATTGTGAAATTTGGTTTAGCGCACCATAAGAAACCCTAGAGAGGCAGCGTTCGGAACCAGGGATGAACCGTTATTCACAGCTTTTCTGGTCTCGTTGTGCAACTGCCGAAGGGGAAGAATCTAGTGGAGGGTGTGGCATTTGGCTACAATTACAAAGGGAGCGCCAGCGCTGGAAAACAGGCCGAGGGGCGCGTTGTGCTATTTAAAATTCGCAGGTTTTTAAAGGGAGCACCGAGAGCGAGCCAGCGCTCTCCTTACTGACCAAAGGGAGCGCCAACCCTGTACTGGACTTATGCGCAGCTCATTCTTTTGGTTTGGCACACAGGTATATCCCTCAAAGGAGCGCTGACAAATGAAGTATAAAGAAACACGCCCCTGAGTCCTCTGCACCCTCCCGTCCATCCCGCGACCTTCCTCCAGACCATGGCTACCTCTGGGGAGCCCGATCCGCCTCTGGAGGTTCTAGCATTGCAAAAATAGACAAACAAAAATAGACAAGAAGAAGGTGGAGGAACAAGTAGACAAACAAAATGGGGAACAATGGACCCTAGTCCAGAAAAATGCAAACACAAAAAAAGGCACAGGTAAAGGCAAGATGGCCGGAGGACCTAGCAGCTCCAGAGCAGGCCAAGAAGAGGAAGCAAACCCAAACAGGACAGAAAGTGCGCAGAACAATCAAAAAAATTCAACCCAAGAGAATATGGAATAGGCAGACGCACCACCTTCAAACAAAGAGGGAAGGGAGCCAGTACAGACTGAAGCCAATCAAGGCAGCCCCTCCAATCCCTCATACGCAGAAATTGCAAGGAAAAAACCAGTGGAAATCTCAGGTTCTTCGGAGGACGAAACATATGAGCAACCCTTGAAAAAAGCAGGAAGGAAATCTCAAAAAGAAAAGAGGGAGGAGGAGGCGGAAAGACTCAAAACACAAGGAAGCCAATCTACAATAGAAATGTCTATTGGGAAAAACATCAGACCAAGGCCTTCCAAGGGAGGCCTCAACCTCCCCCCCTTAAGTAAATAATGAATCTCATCTCTTGGAATTGTAGAGGACTGGGGAATCCCTCCAAAATCGAAGCAGTAAAGGACCTTTTGAAAGCAGACCCCTAAGATATTCTCATGGTCCAAGAGACAAAAATAGAAGGGCAAGCCCTTCTAGAGATCAACAGTTCAAAGTGGAATAAAAGATCAGGCAAAGCAGTCAACTCAAGGGGAACCTCTGGAGGTCTGGCAACTCTTTGGTCTGAAGACCTATTCCATTTAAATAAGCATAATGAAACCCAACACTGGATATTTAGGGAATTGAAGCACAAAGTAAGTAAGTTGTCCATCTCTCTCTTCAATCTTTATGTTCCTATTTCCTACTCTGAAAATCGAGAATGTTGGAATTCTCTCTCTGTCTTTTTAGAGGAGACTTCTCCTAGCGATATCATTTTAGCCGGGGACCTAAATATTGTAATGAAAGCTAAAGAAAAGAGGGGGGGCACCAGCACTAGAGACCCCTTACTGGCCAAGGTGGAGGAGATCACACAGACTTGGGACCTTTTAGATTTCAGCCCAGTTCGAGGCATTTATACTTGGTCCAATAATAGAGTGGGACTGGAACACATTTCTACTCGGTTAGATCGATTCCTGGTACAAATCTCCATAATGATGAACAAAAAGATCATCATCACCAAAATCCTGCCTAAAATCACCTCAGATCATAAGCCAATACAACTTCTCCTGGAAGAGGAAGAAGACCTGGGCCCTATTCCTTTC
Organism: Picea engelmannii; assembly: GCA_009831015.1. Taxonomy (NCBI): domain Eukaryota; kingdom Viridiplantae; phylum Streptophyta; class Pinopsida; order Pinales; family Pinaceae; genus Picea; species Picea engelmannii. Next base: position 69,274 of record ML819522.1, read on the forward strand.
CGCTTTAGCCCTCAATGGATCGAGAGAGATGGTTTTATAGAGATAGTGAAAACATCTTGGGCCAGATCCTTTTCTGGATCCCCAAGTTATGTGTGGGAGCAAAAGCTGAAAGCTACAAAACAAGACCTGAAGGACTGGATTAAAAAACCAGCCCCTACTCCCACCGAAACAAGAAGAGAAGCAGTGCAGTCACTACAGACCTTGCAAACAGAAATGGAAAGAAAAGACATCACTGTAGAGTTGCTGGAAAAAGAAAGAAAAGAGCAACGATCCACATATCAATCTTTTCGGAAGGAAGAAGAATACTGGAGACTCAAATCCAGAAGTCTCTGGCTGAAGGCTGGGGATAGGAACACCTCCTTCTTCCACCGGAAATATAGAGCAAGACTGTCCAGGAATCACATAGCAGAAATCAAAACAGTGGAGGCCCAAGTTTGCAAAGGCTTCAATCAAGTCAAAGCTGTCGCAGAAACCCACTTCAGGAATTTATACAGAGAAGGTACTCAAAGAAACGAAGAGGAGACTGCTGATTTCCTCTCCAACATCCCTTCCGTCATCAGCCCGAAAGATAACGTAATCCTTTGTAGACCAACAACAGAGGAAGAAATCATTAATGTTATCTGGTCCATGGATGTAGACAAGGCACCGGGGCCTAATGGATTTACAATCCATTTCTACAAAACTTGCTAGCATATTATCAAGGAAGATCTCTAGAAAATGATAAGTGGGTTTATGAAAAAATCTAAGGTAGGGGGAGGAACTAACTCCACTTACCTGGTTTTAATCCCCAAAGACTCCAGCCCCGATTCATTTGCAAGGTTCAGGCCCATATCGCTGTGTAACGCCTCCTATAAGATTCTGGCAAAACTCTTAGCAAATAGGATCAAGCCGCTACTAAAAATATTGATCTCCAGCCCTCAAGGTGGATTTGTGGAAGGTAGGCACATTTTGGACAATGTAATCCAAGTCTAGGAGACAATACATAAAAGTAAACAGTGAAAAGAGAAAGGAATGTTGATAAAATTAGACATGGCGAATGTGTTTGACAGAGTCAATCGCTCATTCCTCTGCAAAGTTCTTCTCACCTTTGGCTTCTCGCCTCAATTTGTTCAGCTAATTAAAGCCTGCATTGACAGTCCATGGATTTCCCCACTAGTCAATGGACGCCCAACCAATTTTTTCCAAGCTCGGAGAGGAATTAGGCAGGGTTTCCCTCTCTCCCCTTTCCTGTACATCTTAATGGCTGATTCCCTTAGTCGAAAACTCACTGCTGAAATATTAGTTGGTAACATTTCGGGTCTCAAATCGTCCTCTGGAGCAGAACCTCTGAATCATGCGCTCTTCGCCGACGATTCCCTCCTCCTTGGGGGAGCCTCCATCAGAATTTCCAAGGCTTTTGACACAGTCCTCAGAAATTATTGCAGAGTATCGGGAGCCTTAGTGAACGAGAGTAAAAGCGAAGTCTTCAGTTGGAATACAAGTCAGCATGAACTCACAGGCATCACCACTCTCCTTAGGTTCAAAGGAAAAACAAAATGGGACACGTTTAAGTATCTCGACCTTCCCATAATCTCTGGCGTTAATAAAAGATCGCTTTGGAGCGATGTCATCTCCAAAATCAAATCAAAAATTTCAGTGTGGGGAGGCTACTAGTTGACTAAGGGAGGCAAAGTAATCTTAATTAAATCCCTGCTGTCTGTGCTTCCAATCTTCCAGGCGACATTTCTTCTAGCACCAAAAAAGGTGATGGAGCAGATCTCCAAACTCCTTAGAGATTTCCTGTGGCAGGGAGGGAAGGGAAATGAAAAGAAAATGCATTTGGTGTGTTGGGACATAGTTAAAAAACCCATGGCAGAGGGCGGGCTTCAAATCAGAGACCCCACACTTGTAAACTTAGTGCTGGGAGGGAAGATTTTGTGGAAACGGATCCACGAGCCCATGCACCCGGTCAGTGACACCCTGCATGCAAAATATAGGCCCAACAAAACTCTCAACAACCTCCCAAACAAGAGCATAGTCAGCTGTACACAGGTGTGGAAATTGTGTTGCAAAAGCAACAAATTCTTTAAAAATTCGCTCTACAGATCTCCTGGCAATGGAAAACGCACACATTTGTGGCTTGACCGTATCATGGGAAGGGAACCATTGGCCGAAAATGTGGATATAAAAGGTCTCAGAGACTGGTTGCAGAGAAAAGGAGTCAATAGCTTATATGACCTCTCGAAGTGGGACGAGCACAGAGACTGGGCAGGATGGGATTTCCATGGAGTCCCAACCCGATTATCACTGCAACTATCCACTTTTGAAGATTTGTTGGAGGATGTCGCCCCTGTCAACAGAACTATGAAAGATAGCTAGGGCTGGGGCCAAACAGGCATATACACCACGACAGAAGGATATAGAAACTTGCAGGCTTCAAGAAATAGCAGTCAAACTCTGGCATTCTAGAAAAGCGTTTGGGAACTGCTAGCCATACCAAAAGTGAACTTCTTCTTCTGGACCCTGGTGCACAATAAAATTCTAACGGGAGATAATTTGGAGAAAAGGAACATAGCGGGGCCTCACAGATGTGTGTTATGCAGCAATAACTCTGAAACAACCCAACACTTATTCATGGAATGCAGCTTTTCTAAAGAGGTCTGGGGACTCATCCTACAGGACCTTCAAATATCACTTCAGCCTCAGAATTCTGTTTCGGAGCTCTTTGCCTCTTGGAGTCTCAGCTATCCCCAACGAATCCCTCCAAAATCCTTTTGGCGCTAAATCTAGACAACGATTCCCAAGTATCTATGTTGGCAGCTTTGGCTGGCACGCAATCAACTGATTTTCAAAGAGCTGCGGCACTCCCCGATGCAAGTAGCTGCAAAAGCCAAATCCTTCCTCCTGGAAGTGGCCCAACAACAGTATTTCAAAGAGGATTCTTCGTTATTTCCCGAGAAAAAGTGGTGGCTAGGCCCTCTTGTGCCTTATCTAGGTAAGCTTCCATTCTCCCCCCAATCTGTCACATCGGATTGGCACATAAGAGATGAAGACGACACTTTCCAGTCTTGGTGGCGGTCTCAAATTTTATCCACAATTTTCTTTGACAGGGCGTCTAAAGAGAATCTCGGTGTCGCTGGTGCTGGGGGGGTCATCTACTCCCCAGAGTGGTCTACAAAAGACTATTTCTGTTGGGGTTTAGGTCAGAAAACCAACAATCAAGCTGAGATGCTAGGGCTCATTAAAGCTTGCCACATTGCCAGAGAAAAAGGAATCAAATACCTTCAAGTATTTGGAGACTCGGAGATAATAATAAAAAACTTAAACAAGGAGACACAGTTCAGCAACGCCAGCCTAAACAAAACCTTGGACAGATTGAAGAGAGTTCTTCAAGACTTCAACACGTGCAATTTTTATCACATTCTTAGAAAGTCAAACATTGAAGCTGATCAGATGGCGAACAAAGGCAACACACTCATGAAAGGACTACTAATTGTAAAGAATGAAAGATTTGTTCAAACTCCCTGAGAAGGCTGAAAAACAAAAGCAATAATAGTTAGTAACTGTATTGTATTAGGGGTTGCTTCGGCTAAGACCCATTTTCAATTCAGATAAATAAATCCCATACCCATTATAGTTAAAAAAAATAATTATTCATAACTCAAATGCTTAATCAAGGACTTACAATGCAAATCTTAAAATTTCCCTAAGAGATATAAGAATCAAAGTCATATCACTAACAAAAGTTATTTATACAAGTTCTTGAGTATGTGCAAGGGTAAGAGGATTGTTAATAAATGGATAAATTCCACCTTCTATACACATCAAAATTTTAACACCATTGTGACAACGAAACAATGTTTTGAAAAACTCTTTTTTAGGTCTCAACACTTTAATAACATGTTGGTAAAGGGTCAAACTTCTAACATCTTGAGGCCTTTTAATCCCTGCAAAATAGATAAGTCTTTCCAAAAAAGAGCCTTTGAATCCTTTGGATTATAGGCATGTGCCTCAATATATTATGAAGAGGACCATTTGATTTACCCTTTTTATTTGATTTATGGTACCTTTCATGCCCACATTTTAGACATCTCTTTGTCGACATATTCTCCTCTATATAGAATACAATCATTCATACATGCATGATATGATATGTACTCAACACCAAACATTTTCAACATCTTCTTTGCCTCTTCGCTGCTACTGGGAAAGACATTATCACTCGAAAGAACCTTAAGATCTTTGAATAACCTATAGTTAGTGGGAAATAGAAATGTAAAATGTCATTTAACGTTCATAAAATTGACCCTTTTTAATGTTGACTGTGTGACAAGATTTCTCAAAATATAAGGGAATTTGAAATAAATTATCACATCTATAATGATTTATTTATTATTATTATTTTTTTATGTTTAGAATTTAGTAAAATTTTATAAATAATTAATTTAAATAAATTTTGTTAATGTAAATATAGGTTTATAGTCAATTTATAGTTATATATATTTGATGTGCTTAGAATTTAGTAAATTTGATATATACATATATATATATTATGTTTATTGTTTAACAAATTTGATGTGTTTTTAAAATTAAATCTATAATTATATTGATATTGATAATAACATTGTATATCATATTGAAATCAACAAATTTGAGACTAAAAATCCCAACCATATTGTATGATATCATGTTCAACATATCTTTGAATAAAAAATACCAATATCTATTGTTTCACAAGAAACTACATCAAACCATTTATTGGCATGTATAACA